>JASCZW010004071.1:0-79747 GCA_034211315.2 Aedes japonicus | reverse complement strand
TGACGTTGGTGGCTTTTAATGGTTCCAACAAATTTTGAAAAGTTTACATTTTTTAACATACATTATTAAAAAGGAAAATCTGTAGCGATAACCGTTAGAATCAGACTAGAAACCCCTTTCAATATCAGTTTGATTAAAATGGAGACCATGATTGGGAGGGCTCCCATACAAATAAAATACAATATTCTGCATAACTCGGGAACTAATCAAGCAAACGGAACGAAATTTAGCATGTGGTGGTTTTTTAAGACAAAAAATGTTTCTATGTTAGTTTGAGACCCCTTTCTATCCTAAAGGCGGGGGGGGGAGGTCTCGGATACAAATGAAATACACTATTCTGAATGACTCGAGAACTAATCAAGCAAATGGAACCAAATTTAGTATGTGGGGGTTTTTGAAGACAAAAAATTGTTCTTTGTTGATTTGAGACCCCTCCCCTTTCTGAAAGGGGGAGAACCTATTCAAATGAAACGCAAATCCTTGCATAACTCGAGAAATAATAAGAGAAATGGAACCAAATTTTGCATGTGGAAGTTTTTGAAGGAGGGAAATGTTTCTATGGTGATTTGAGACTCTTCCGTCATATGAGGAAGAAGGGGGAAGGGGGTGCTCTCAAACAAATGGAATCCACATTTCTGCATAACTCGAGAAATAATCAAGCAAATGGAACCAAATTTGGAATGGACGAGTTTTTTAAGGCATGAAATGTTTTTATGGTGGTTCAAAGCCCCTCCTCCCTTTAAAAAGGGGGGCTCATACAAATGAAACAAATTTCTACCAAACATGAGAACTATACCTACTACTTTGCAAGTTTGTATTCAGTGGTTTTTGGGTCCGGGAAAGCATCTTATGATAGTTCGAGAGCCCTCCCACTTCTAGAAAGGGTGGGATTCCATGCAAATGAAAAACAATTTCCTGCATAATTCGAGAACTAAACAAGCAAATGGAACCAAAATTTGTATGGGTGAGTTTTTGAAGACAATCTTGACACTTCTTGAAGTGTTTTTGTGGTAATTTAAGACCTCTCCTCACTCTGAAAAGGGGGGCTACCATACATACGAAACACAAATTGAAACCAAACATGAGAACTATCCCTACCGCTATGCAAATTTGTATGCAGGGGTTTTTGGGTCCGGGAAAGGATCTTATTATAGTTCGACACCCCTCCCGCATTTAGAAAGGGGGGCTCCCATGCAAATGAAAAACTATTTTTTGCATAACTCAAGAACTAATCCAACAAATGGAACCAAATATGGCATGTGGAGGTTTTGTAGGCAAGAAATGTTTCTACGGTGGTTTGAGACCCCAAGCAAAAGAAACCAAATTTAGCATGTGTGAGGTTTTAAAGGTAAGAAAGGTTTCTACGATGGTTTCAGATTCCTCTTTGCCCTGAAAGGGGGGGTTCCTATACAAATGAAATGCAATATTCTGTATAACTCGAGAACTAATCAAGCAAATTGAACCAAATCTTGAATGTGGAGGTTTTTGTAGATGAATACTGTTTCAATGCTAATTTGAGACCCCTCCTTTTTCCAAGGGGGGGGGGGGCTCCCATACACATGAAACACAAATTTATGCATAACTCGAGAACAATTCAAGAAAATGGAACCAAATTTGGCATATGGAGGTTTTTGAAGGAGAGAAATGTTTTTATGGTCATTGAGACTCTTCCGCCTTCTGAAGGGGGGGGGCATAACTCGAGAACTAATAAAGCAAACGGAATCAAATTTGGCATGTA
The DNA here is from genome assembly GCA_034211315.2 of Aedes japonicus. Lineage (NCBI taxonomy): Eukaryota > Metazoa > Arthropoda > Insecta > Diptera > Culicidae > Aedes > Aedes japonicus. Next base: position 78,009 of record JASCZW010004071.1, on the reverse strand, counting down.
AATTTTTTTGAAGGAGAGACATATTCCTATGGTGGTTCAAGACCACTCTGCCCTCTTAATGAGGGGGGTCCCATAGAAATGAAACGCAAATTTCTGCATAACTCGAGAACTAATAAAGCAAATGGAATCAAATTTGACATGTGGATTTTTTTGAAGGTCAGACATATTTCTATGGTGGTTTGAGACCCCTTTGCCCTCTGAAAGGGGGGGGGGGCTCTCATACAAATGAAACGCAATTTTCTGCATAACTCGAGGACTATTCAAGTAAATGAAACCACATTTGGCATGTGGGGGTTATTGGAAACAGGATTTTTATTTATATTAAAATGGATTTCTGTCTGACTGTCTGTTTGACCGATCGGAGTGAAAATATGTATGCAGGTACTTTTGGGGCTGGGGAAGGTTCTTATGATTGTTTGAGACCGCTTCCCCCTTCCAGCTCGCATACAAATGAAACACAAATTTCTGCATAGCTTGAGAACTAATCAAGCAAATGGAATCAAAAATGGTATGCGGGGTTTTTTGAATGCAAGGAATGTTTCTATGGTGAATTCAAACACAAATTTCAACCAATCCTGAGAATTATTCAGGTAACTAAGCCACAAACTGTGTATTGTCTGGGTAAGAAGAATGTTCTGATATAAGTTTGAACTCCTTATTACTCAAAAAAAAAACTCATTAAAAAAAACCGTCAGTTCTATGTAATATTCATTAATTTAGTTGAAGGCGTAGCAACGCTCGCACCGGGATCAGCTAGTAGTAAATAAAAAAGTTTTCTTTCCATCTTCATTTCAATTTGCTTAGTTTTTCGTAGGGTAGGTGAGTTCTCTAACTTTTCCCTTAACACTATTCATAAGCTTCTGCACAGTGCTTTCACCTACCATCATCACCACGTTTGGCCAATATGTCTTAAATTTTCAACACTATTCGTTGGTTGTGTTTTCTCAGCTTCACCTTCGTCAAAGCACAGAAAGTTTAGATAAGGCGAACCTCTAGGCAGTTTGGTGGATTCATCTCCTTTGGTACAAATACGACATTGTTCCTTTTGTACCACTCTAGTGCATCTTTAAGGTAATGGCAGGAAGCAAGATCAGGCCAAAAGATTGTAGGCTTGTTATGCTGTTTAATGAAAGGTAGCAACCTTTTTTACAGACACTCTTTCACGTAGGTTTGACCATCCATTGTGTCTGTCGTAATGAATGGACTAGATATTTTTTTCACATTTGCATATGACCTGCCACACCTTCTAGCCGAATTTCTCTCCTTGGCATGTATAACATCAGTCGCCAAAATACTTAACTTTTTCGCTACATCACGGACTGATGCTGAAGGATGACGCTTGAAATAGTCCCTTACCTCTCTGTTGGTTGTAGGGTCAGCGAGACCGGGTTTTCAACCCCGTCTCGGGGAATCTACGAAAGAGCACGGTTGTTGACACTTCCGTAATGCGTTTCGAACTACTCCGACGCGCACACCTTTTTCCCTAGCGAGTTTTCTAGAACTGACAAAAGACCACTGACGGTGTCCCGTTTGTGCACAATCCGTTTTCTTTGCTCGGGAGAAAGCCCACGCATTTTCAAACTTCCGTACCAAAAATTGAAAAAAATGACAACATTAGTTTGATTTAGATTTAAACAACAGGACGCATAAAAAAATTGTTAAATACTGCACGCATTTTGAATTGACGGTTAATTATTAGTGTATTTATAATTATCGGAACAGTCTAAACAAGCAACATTTACTGCAGTTTTCAATGACTGAAATATTTTTTTTAATATTTACATAAAAAAACAGGTTTGGATCCTGAATTAATCTTATGAGGAGAGTTTCACATCTGCTTCAGTCATGGTTTTGGTTGGTAAATGACTGGGTAATGCGTACCATTGGTACTTAGCATACCTGGAGGTATAAAATAGATCCTACTGCGATCATTAGCTTCTTGTTCAGCAACAACTATACCCTACCTCCCCGTGGTGCCAACTGAGGCATGAGTAACCATTGGAATGATCGGGTAACCAACCCCGGTGGGACCTTGGTCATATGCTGACAGGCAAGGGGGCTACCCTCTTCAAAGGGTGCAGTCTATCTGAGCGTCTGTTCTCCATGTCAGGAGCGGTCCAAAGTCTTTTCTCCATGTTAGGACCGGTACAGATCGGTAATAGGGCCTAACAGCTTGCATACTGTATCGAACGATAACGGCCAACGATGCGTGAACTTTGTGGCCTCCCATGGTTCAGTAGTCCGAAGTACCTTCTTACCCCGTAATGACATCCTCAAAGCCACTTTAAGATCACCTTACCAACGAACAGAGAATTAAATCGACCATGTTCTAATCTATGAGAAATTCTTCTCCGACATCATCAACGTTCGCACCTACCAGGCAGTCCCACGCTCCCTATCCAAATCGTTTTACTTGGGTGCCCTGATGGTCCCTCCCTTTTTCCGTTATATATTATGTCGATATGATGATATTCAGTATATTTTGTAATGGTCATTTGATTGCTTACCTTGTGTTAGGAAATTTGTCTGAAAGTAGAATTGGTTAGGGTTTATACCGTTCTTTATTGCTCTGTGTTGTCTCGATGTTACTGCATTTGAAGAGTTGACTTTAGGATGACGATATGATATTGCTCGTGGTCATAGGATAGGGAGATTTTCATGGTGATATTCTCACAACAGCCGTTCAGAATGGTTCGACGGATGCATATGAGAGATCATTCCCGTTGAGTTTTCGCTCGTTTACTCAATTCCATCATGTTTGGTTATAGAATACAAGAAACGTTTTACAACGTGCTTCATTTGTGAATAACAGGGCAATGATCCCCCATCGCATCTTCAAGTGATCATTACAAGCTGTCCATTTGGTTCAGGCACTTTTGAACGTTGATGGGGCAGCCGATTCACACATGAAATCGGCCGCGATCGACTCGACAGAACAGGACAGGGGTATGCCCTTTTTGAACCGAAGGGCAGGGCACTAACCGTAGCGCGAATATACACAGAAAAAAATTTTGTAGTAAAAACTACCATTTCAACCGACTATGCCTATCTTTAAAACTACCATAAAATTTCAGTCCAATTTACTACGTTTATGATAAAACCTTCAACATTTGTGGTATATTTGACAGCCCTCATATTGATATCAACCGCACCATGGTTGATCTAATCGCAGGCATGGTAAAATCAAACGCATTTATTGTCAGCTGAAAATTGTTGGTGATTGCGCTTAATTTAACCCTCGAAATGGTAGTTTCTACTGCGACTTTTTTTTTGCGTGTAGGCTCGGACTCCTACCTTTTCAGTTGCAATATGGATGCGCTCAAAACTCTCGACGGCGTTCAACACGCGTCGATTTTGGACGCTACGACCAAACATTGAGCTACTACAGGAAACCAGAGTTGACCAGGAATACGCGCAACAGCTAGAAGCATCTCTACCAATGGAAGAGCAGCTTGACGCAGCTACTCTTGAGGATGGCTGGAGAGATATTCGAACCTCCATTGGTAGCACCGCAATACTGGCGCTAGTTACTTCTGCACCGAAACGAAAAAACGACTGGTTTGATGGCGAATGCAAGCAGTTAGTAGAGGACAAGAATGCAGCATGGGCGAGAATGCTGTAACATTGTACGAGAGCGAATGCGGATCGACATGAACAGGCACGGAACAGGCAAAACTCTATTTTTCGATGGAAAAAGCGCCAGAGGGAAGATCGAGACCGCAAAGCAATGGAAACACTGTACCGTGCTATCGACACACGCAAATTCTACGAGAAGTTGAACAGCGCTCACAAAGGCTACGTACCACAAGCTGATATGTGTAGAGACCTGGGAGGCAACATTCTCACAGGAGAGTGTGAGGTGATTGAAAGGTGGAAGCAGTACTACCTCAACGGCAATAACTATAACAGTGAACGAAAGTGGCACGGTTATGAATCTAGGAACACGCCCAGAAGATGACAAGATAACCCCCCCCCCTCCCACGCAACCCTTCAAGAAGTTGAGGAAGAAATTGGTCGGTTGAAAAACAACAGAGCTACTGGAGTTGACCAACTCCCAAGCGAGCTATTAAAATACGGTGGTGAAGCACTAGCCAGGGCGCTGCACTGCGTAATTACCATGAATTAGGAGGAGTGTTTACCGGTGAATTGGATGGAAGGAGCAAAAAGCTGGGTTGCTGCAATTATCGTACAATCACGCTACTGAGCGCCGCCTATTACAAATTGCAAAGGAGTTCGTAGTGCAATTCCAAGCGGGAATCATGGGTGCCCGCACTACTACGGACCAGATTTTCACGATTCGACAAGTGCTACAGAAATGTCGCGAATATAACATGCCCACACACCATCTTTTCGTCGATTTCAAATCAGCTTATGATACAATCTATCAATACCAGCTATGGCAGATTATGCACGAATATAGATTTCCGAAAAAAAACTGACGCGGTTGGTCAAAGCAACGATGGATCGAGTGATGTGTGTCGCCCGAGTATCAGGGACACTCTTGAGTCCCTTCGAATTTCGGAGAGGGTTACGGCAAGGTGATTGGTTGTCGTGTTTTTTTGTTTAACATTGCATTGGAGGATACTATTCAAAGAGCTGGTATAGACACGAGTGGCACGATCTTCAGGAAGTCTGTCCAACTATTTGGCTTCGCCGACGACGTTGATATTGTAACACGTATTTTCCAGACGATGGTGGAAACGTACATCAGACTTAAGGCTAAAGCTGGTCGGATTAGGCTTGTAATTAATGCGTTGAAAACAAAATACATGAAGGGAAGAGGCTCACGAGAAGATAATGTTAGCCTTCCACAAGTTCAGATCGACGGTGATGAAATCGCGGTAGTAGACGAATTCGTGTATCTGGGCTCATTGGTGACCGCGCATTATGAGCTAGCAATCATGCCTACTTTGGACTCCGAAGTACGCTGACATCGACCAAAGTTCGCCGAACTACAAAGTTGACCATCTACAAGTCATTAATTAGACCGGTAGTTCTCTACGGCCACGAAACATAGACATTGCTAGTGCAGGACCAACGCGCCCTTGGTGTCTTTGAACGGAAGGTACTGCGTACGATCTACGGTGGAGTGCATATGGAAGACGGAACGTGTAGGAGGCAAATGAACCACGAATTGCATCAGTTGCTGGGAGATCCTCCTATCGTTCATGTCGCTCAAATCGGTCGACGACGATGGGCTGGACGTGCCGTTAGAATGTCGGACGACGGCCATGTTCAAAAGGTTCTAGAAAACGAACCAACGGGTACAAGAAGAAAAAGGCGCGCAACGTGCAAGGTGAATCGATCAAGTAGAAGGCGGCTTGCGGACTCTCCGCAGCCAACGAGGCTGGCAAGGTACAGTATGGACCGATTACAATGGAGACAACTTCTGTATGAGGAGTGTATCAAAAATAAGCTATGCACAAACTTTCTTTCAAATTATGTTGAAAACCGATATTTTATTCATACAAAAAATTTATTGAACGAGGTTAAACTTCAACATAATGAAGACCGGATGAAATTTAAGTTATTCCTTCACGAATTTTCGAACTTTGGATCGAATGCTCTTCATCAAGTTCCGGACAAGTGTTGCATCGCATTTTTTGGACGCTTGAGCTCAAATTTTTTTGAACTCCTGCATGTTCCCAGCTGCCTTACCAGCCTTCTTGAAGACCCTCTTCACGATTGCCCAGCAACGTTCGATGGGTCGAAGCTGAGCGCAAATTTGGTGGATTGATATTTTTCTCAACGAAATCTATACCCTTTTCCGCAAGCCAGTTGAGAGTGGTTTTGGCATAGTGAGCCGACGCTAAATCCGGCCAAAACAGTGGAGGTGTACTATGCTTCTTATATAAAGGCAACAATCTCTTCTGGAGACACTCAGATCGATAGATTTCCGCATTTATAGTTCCGGTAGTGTAAAAAATGGTTGACTTCAAACCACAGGAACATATTGCTTGCCATACCAGTACCTTTCGACCGAATTTCCCCACTTGAATCCACCTGTCCGCATCGCTCACATCCTCCCCAACGACGGCAGTAAAGTATTGTGAACCTGGAAGGGTTTTTGAGTCCTCCTTTACATAGGTCTCATCGTCCATCAAAACGCATACATCGGACGCTGCAAAAGACGCGAATACAATTTCCGGGCCCTTGTTGCTGCTCGCTTATTCTGTTCTGCACTTTGTTTTGAGATTTTCTGCTTCTTGTAGGTCTTCAGGTGGTTTCGCCTCTTGATACGCTGGATCATTCCGACACTCGTTCCTGCTTTTTTGGCCAAATCACGTATTGACATTGATTTGTTCTTCATGATTAGAGATACCACTTTCTGCTCCAGTTTCGGGTTGGAAGAACCGGGTTTTCAGCCTCTTCCTGGTAGCTCATCCAAAGAATAGTGTTCCCCAAACTTATTAATGATGATTTTAAAACTCGCATGATGAATTCCAAACCGCTTCGCCAATTTTCGCATAGTAATACCCTTCGTACTTAGCTATGTGTCCAGAACCTTAATTTTCACTTCCTTTTCAATACGCGACATTTTGAAAACGCAGAATTTGAACCGCACAAACAAGTAAACAAAAGAAAGCTGACAGTCAAACGCACAGCATGCAGCGTTCAGAGCATAAAAAACCATCACAAATACATGCGTACAACGCAAATGTATGTGGATAGCTTATATACGATACACTCCTTACAGCAGAGGCCACACCGGACATGGTCTGATTTTACGCGTACACGTTAATTAAAGCATTTGATGATTCGCTTAACAAAACTTATATATATTAAGGTAGCGGACTTGTCCGTGCCTCGACCTACCCTACAGTGGGATGTTAGGCAAAAGATGACGTCTTTGGTTCGAGTACCACTGTAAACATGCCCTTTCGCTCGATTTTCAGAAACATCTGTTTTATTTCCAACCTGCCGTACACTGACGGAACTTTCAACACTTTCTCTTCATATCTCATCTACAGCTCAAACTCTCTCGGATTCTTCATATCTTTCATTCCAGCAAAAACATTAATGTCCACTCTTGGTGCCGCATGGTGATGAGCGAACATCTCCTTCTACTTTCTTAAAGTTAAATAGTATTAGAATTACTATGAAACCCATAGCTAAAGATTGGACTTGGAAAAAATACGACACTTGGATTTGGGTGTAACTTTTTATCGCGTGGGTAAAAATTAATGAAATTTTGGGTAATACTAAGTTAGAGTGTAATGTTAATGTTTACAAAATATTATCTACGATCTGTCAGGTAGTTTTTAAGATGCATTCGAAACAAGAAGAGCTACGCCAGCAAATCTTGGGCGCGGTGATCGATAATCCTGGTCAGTCTCACAGATGGATCGGCAAAAGGCTTGGAATCCATCATTCCACCGTGTCCCACGTTGTGAAGATGTTTCAGGAGACAAAAATCATCGAGCAGCGCGCTGGAAGCTGCCGAAGACCGAAAACGGAATACGCAGAGAAGACGCGGAAGATAAGGCAGTACTTTAAGAATAACCCGAACCTTTCCACCGAGACGTGGCCAAAACGATCAATTCGTCGAAGTGGTTCGTCCAGCAGACCATGAAGCGAGTTGGACCACGTGTTTTTAAGGTCAGGAAGGCACCAAACTTGACAAGCAAAACACGGTGGCCAAATTGCGTGCGCGGAAGCTGAACCGTGAGTGGCTGGTCAAGCCAGGCTGTCTCGTAATGGACCACGAGACATATATCAAGGCGGACACCAAACAAATCTCCGGCCTCGAGTTTTTTGTCGGTACGTCCCGCATGGAGGTTCTGGAAAAGTTCCGCTAGAGAAAGATGGACAAATTCGCGAAGAAGTACCTGTTGTGGCAGGTGATCTGCGAGTGCGGACGGTACAGCAAGCCGTTCGTTACAACCGGCACCATAAACGGGCATTTATTGAGAGGAATGCTTGCAGAAGCGCTTGCTGCCCTACCTCCGCTCTCACAGTGATCCCACACTGCTCTGACTGGATCTCGCTTCGTGCCATAACGCCAAGCCTGTAATGGATTGGTACGAAGCGAAGTTCGTTAATGTGGTCCCGAAGAAGGCGAACCCGCCAAATACACCAGAACTTCGTTCGATCGAAAAATTTTGGGCGAAACTGAAGAAGAAGTTGAAGAAAAGCGGAAAAACATTCAAAACTCATGAAGCTTTGAAGAAAAACTGGGAGAAATTGTGTTAGGAAGATGGACAAAGCCTCGTCCAAGATCTCATGAGCAGTGTTAAGAGAAATGTACGAGCATTCAGGTTGGGGGAGGAAATTCAATAAATAAATTATGCCAAAACATAGCTAATATATAGTTATTCAATCCCTGAAAATTTGAGAAGTATCGGATTTAAAATAAATTTTAGGTGATCATTTTTGTGTGTCTCATTTTTTCCGAGTCCAGTCTTTATTAACTAACTTTGCGTCAATCGCAAAGTGGTCTTCACCAAACTTGAAGCTGGGTAAATGTATTGTAAGCCCAGATCGTAAAAAAAATTCGTTTACGATTAAACCAAAGAATTCGAACGATAAGAACGAAACGTACGGTATCCCGTGTGGATTTGAAGCACCAGTGCAGACAACGTTTACAGACAATTGACTTAAAAGTCTGGGAGAAGAGTCAAAAACTTAATTGAAATCGACTCAATGTGGTGGAGTTAAAACAATATTTTGCACCACCCTAATGTAAAACATTGAAGATGACCTTTTCTAAAACAAAAATGGTTGGAAATTTCAATACAAATTTCATAACCATTTAAAGATTGTACTCGAAAAACTTGCAACAAACAAAAATGGTCACCAAAAATTATTGTTTTTATTCGTTTGTTCTATTCGGCCTATTTTCCCACAACGCCTCATGGTGATGAGCGAACATTTCTTTCTACATCATAAGTGTTACTCCACGCACGGAAAATACAAAACATAACAATTAAAAAGTATGTAAAGGTCATAAATGGTGGTAACCATTAATCATACTGGTGGGGATCAGTATCTCAACGGTTCACGGTGTTTCTCTCCAAGGTCTCTACGTTAGAGATGACGAGAAAAACTTTGAGTGATCTCAGACGTTGAGAATCAAAACAAACCCAAAAAAAGGAGAAAGTTCCTCTCCCATGTGCGCATCAAAAACAGAGTGCACACAATATATCGCTAGAATAACTATCACAAAGTCATCAGTGGTACATGAGCGCCTTCCATGCGTCATCTTTGGCTGTTGAGGTGGCGGACTTGTCGGGTCCGTGCCTCGACATTCCCCGCAGTGGGATGTTAGGCAAAAGATGACGTCCTTGGTTCGAGTACCACTGGACCCAAGCCCTTTCGCTCAATTTTTCAAACATCTGTTCGATTTCCAACCTGCCGTACACTGACGGAACTTTCAACATTTTCTTTTCATATCTTTCATTCTAGCAACATTAATGTGCACTCTTGATGCCTCATGGTGATGAGCGAACATTTCCTTCTACATCACCATATACTGTTTATCGGTTCAGTCAGGCGCCTTCCTTACCTTGAAGACATGAAGTTCGGCCCGCTTTGGCCACGTCCCAAATCGAATGGTTCGGATTGCGCTTGAAGTAATCACTCACCATCTCTGCGTCAAGCGTCTTCGCTTTTCGTCTTCGCTGGGTCGTATGATTCTCATTGAACGATTTTACCGCACGAGACACGGTCGCACTGTCGATACCCAGATGATTCGCGATCCACCTGTGGGATTGGCCTGGATTTTCCACGACCGTGCCCATAATATTTTGTCGAAGCACTTCTTGCTTTGAACCCATCTCGAAAACCACTACACAGATCGTGACGAAATTTTGCACTTTAAACATTACACTCTTAGCTTTTTCGTGGCAAAATTTCATAAATTAAAATGCAGTTAAAAGTTATAAACAAAAGAAAGGTGTTTCATTTTTTTGGAGTACAATCTTTATTTTTGGAAATGAAATCCTTAAAGAGTTCACCTCACCCAAATTATTTGCCATGCCCTTCTAAAAGTTTGAAAGTATGAACCCAGTCGCTGTTTCGTGAAATTTTACGCTCTACAACTTTACTGAAGGCAAGGCAAAATAGTTTGCAGCACAGCGAATTTCAAGCTAGTGTTATCTGAAATATGTAGAGTCGAAGAAACTTTGTTGACTTATTAATTAATTAAAATTTGCATTTTTGGCGTAACTTTTTTAAAAAAATCCACATTTTTGCCGCCATTTTATCAAATTTTTCAATATTTAATAATAAAATATTACAATCATTTTTGATTCATATAAAAATTAATACTACAATAAAGAAACACTATAAGTTTCAGCTTAATCGAATAATTAGTTTTCGAGTTATCACCGGTATAAGCTCCGAAAATGCTGTTTTGAGAAAAACGCGTTGAAAGTTTGTTCAAGCGGTCGAGCGTCTTTCTACACCTGCTGCACACGAAAAAGGCGTCTTCAAAAACCGATGAAAAAAACACTTGGAGTTCCAATTTCGAAAATAGGGAAATTTACAAACTTTTTATGCAAAAACAAAATTTTTTGGTCATTCTAACTGTATATCCCCCCTTAAGCCTAACGCCATTGGGCCAAATGGTCCATAAGGCCGGATGAATCATTTTGCCGAAAAGGTCATAAGGCTGAATGGGACACTGTGATGACTGTGTGATTAAAAACTCAGTGATTTGTTTTCTGTTTGCTTGTAACGGTTTTCTGTTCGGGTTTCAAAGATGGAAAAAACTTCGCCAAGGCACCAAACAGAAGGAACAGTACATTTATTTTTTGTCCCAAAGATTTCAAGTTCAATCTATAGTGAAACATGTCAACAATTTGAAAATTTTGAAATTTGGAAAATTGCTCGTGATTCAAAATAGGGAAAAGCTCCCACGTTCGATTGTTAAATATCCCAAAGATTTCAAGCTAAACTCTCATCTTGCTGTTTTTTTCATATGATTAAAAGAAAGAAAAACCATCCATTCATTGCTTCAAATCATATTTTTTTAAGAGAAAGAAAAGCAAATAACTCAGAGAAGAAGAAATCTCCCATTTATTAATTTCATGTCAAAATAGTTATCGAGAATTACTAAATTCACTCTTCCTCAAGGCATGCACATCGAAAGTTTTGAAATACAGGGTGCGGCAGCAAATAATGAGAAAATGTTCAAACTTGAGTTTTGGGTAAATTCGTGTAGCTAGTGACTAATTTCTGTCGAAAGTGTATTTGTTTATGTTGACTTTCAAGTGGTGCATCCAAACATTCTCTTTGTTTATTGCAAATTCGTCAAAATGTTCGCGAAAGAAGTGATCACCAGTTTGTTGCTCGCCCAGAAGAAACCGGAAGAAATTGCCAAGGTGGTAGGGTGCCATTTGGCAACAGCTTACCGTATCAAACTGTCCCTGCAGGATGGTCCTAAGCAGCGGAAGCCGGGAAGCGGACGACCGCGCTTTGCACGCACGCCGAACGTGATCAAATCGGTGCGTGCAAAAATTGCTCGCAACCCGGTGCGTTCCATAAGAAAACTTGCAAAGGAAGCTAATATTTTTGGAGAAATCCATGCGGAGAATCATCAAAAAAGACATGCATGCATCTTCCAGAGCCAGAGTGAAACGCCACTTGATTACGGACCGGGTCAAGGAACTAAGAGTGACTCGTTCCAAGAGATTGCTTTCCTTGGTGAAGATGGAAAAAATGATAATCCTGGTCTCCGACGAAAAGCTTTTCAGCATCGATGCTGTGGCCAACGGTCGCACGGTTATTCCACCGCAGAGAACGTTCCGAAAAAAGTGAAATTCAATTTTCAAACCAAACATCCGGCTGGTGTCATGATGTTTGGCTTGGTGCCGGCCATCGGTTGAAAAAGGCCGCCTATTATCATTGATGCTGGAGTTAAAATCAATACCGAAGTGTATATCAGTATTTTAAAGGACCAAGTGCTTCCCTGGATGAAAGCCAACTTCTCCGAGGACCAAAACGTTGTCCTACAGTAGGATGGAGTGCCGTGTCACATGTCCAATCTAACCCAACAATCGTTGAACGATAACATGAAGTTTTGGCCGAAGGATTTTTGGCCCCTAGCAGTCCAGATCTTAATCCATTGGATTATTCGATTTGGGCATATGTTGAAGCACGAGCCTGCAAAACATCACAACCCTAGTGTTAAAACCTTGATGTCAACCATAACACGCACATGACAGTCAATGTCGGAGGACTACGTCCGAAAAGCATGCTCTGACTTCCGGCTCGAGGATATTATTAATAAAAATGGAGGAAACATTGAATAAATTTGTCTAAAAGGACTTCATAAAGATAACTGCACTCGAAAATGTTGATATTATTGCTCGAATTAGTTGAAAATGGGATTTGAAAGAAATAGAACAAATTATCGCATTATTTTCTTCCGCACCCTGTAAGTAAGATCTGCTAGATGCGGCAATATTTAAAAAAGGAAAGAAAGTTCTGTGGTAGCTTGTCCAGATGATTTCATGAATATTAAAGGGTGTACTGAATCTAATTGCCCCGGAAGCTGCCGGAAGTCTGCTATTACATACGTCTCATCAGTCATAACGAGCCAATGTGGTTTCGTCAACATCTGGGAGTAGGGCTTTCATGCACGTGTTTTACCTACCGTAAAGGGTGTCCACGATGAAATTGCCACACACAAAATTGATTCGCAAAATTCGATTTTTCATCCGATTGCCATCAAATTTTCAGGGATTGAGAAATAACTATTAAACTTCATTTTACCATTTTACTCGTATTTTATTTACAGTCAATACGCAAATGCCCGCACCTTGGCTTTAACCTTGGCCATAAGATTCTGCATAACCTGTGAATCAACCGTTTTTTGCATGTAAACCCATACTTTCTTCAGTTCCTCGACTGTCTTCACTACCTTAGGTCGTTTAAGAAGGTGCTGCTTCATAATCGCCCAGTATTTTCTCGATGGGGCGGAGCTCCGGAGTGTTGGGAGGGTTGAACATTTTCGGCACGAAATTGACCTTATTGTCCGCATACCACTTCAGCACGTCCTTGGAGTAGTGGCATGAGGCCAAATCCGGCCAGAAGATTGTTGGGAAGTTGTGGGCCTTCAGGAGAGGAAGCAGCCGCTTCTGGAGGCACTCTTTTATGTACACCTGTCCGTTCATCGTGTCCTGGGTCACGAAAGGTGCACTCCGCTTCCCGCACGTGCAGATGGCTTGCCAAACCAGGAATTTCTTCGCAAATTTGGACATCTTCTGAGTGCGGACATGCTCCGGAACGCTCCGGACATGCTCCGGAACTTATCCTTGGCCGTGAAAAACAGGTTGCCGGGGATCTGTTTGAAGTCGGCCTTCACATATGTTTCGTCGTCCATGATGCAGCATTCAAATTTCGTCAGCATGTTGAGGTACAACTTCCTGGCACGGGTTTTGGCGGACTTGTTCTGCTTCTCGTCGCGATTAGAGGCCTTTTGTACCTTGAACGTTCGAAGCCCAGCCTTAGTTTTGGCCTTCTGGACAAAACTTCGGCTTAGGTGCAGCTTCTTAGCCACATCCCGAACGGAGGCGTTCGGATTTCGGTTGAAGGCCCCAACTACGCGGTTGTGATTTTTGGTGTTGTACGGAATACTTTTTCCTTCACTTCTGGGCTTCCGATCGGTGGTCAACCGTTCCTCGAACCGCTTAATCACTCGCGACACCGTGGAATTCGCGATTCCCAACGTTTTAGCGATGGAACGATGCGAGAGATTCTTGTTCTCGTGATGAATGCGCAAGATTTTATCACGCACGAGCTGTTCTATCGACTCCATTTCCGCGAGTTTTGATCACAGGACTTTAAAACTTGCAGGATGTTAATATTGCACTATGAACTAAATCCACCCAAATTTTCATTAAATTCTACCCAACGGTTAAAAAGTTAGAGCAATTTCATAGTGTGGCAATTTCATCGTGGACACCCTTTATTCTGCCGTTCATCGCAATTGGGCGCCTTTTGGACTTTGTCCTTCACGTTTTTTCGCTGTTCTTCCGACTCCATCTTCGCAACGATTGCACACTTGCTAGTGAAACTTACACAGCATAAACAAATACACATTGAACTAATTCCATCCAAAATTTCAATAGAAAATACCCAACGGATAAAAAGTTACGGCCCTTTAATAGTGGTGCAATTTGATTCCGTACAACCTTTATTTTCAATCTTCTATTTTTCTAGATTCGACCAGATAACCGATTCGGTCAAATGGAGTTTGGTCTAATAACACGCAAATAGTAGCCGTACACCTACGTATACTAAATTTATCATCTTTTAGTTAGTAACCGAAAACAATAAGGTATTCCTTGTCATTCAATTAAGGACCGCTTCCCACACATGCCATCCTCTACTCATATAAATCCTTTACCCCGGACAGAAACCACTCACCAAACTTTTAATTTTACAGTGACCATCTCCGGACAACAAACGATTAAACGAGCGATCATTATCCTAACCATTTAGGTGAAATCGTTTCAATTTGTGCATACTGCGAATCCACATTCTCCACTCACGACGGGTTGTTTTGGCAGTCAGATGACCACCTAGACCGGACTCTTATCCTATCCCAGCAATTGCAACGAGCACCTACCAAAGCACAAGCGCATATTACGAAGGAAAATAAAAATAATTTGTCGTGTAATTGGCTGAAGACTTTAATTATTGTCAAAATATTTCCTCGCACCCTTCGAATTAGAATTTTCATAACACTCTCGTTCGCCTATAGGATGGCAAACGGAGGACATCATTGGTTGCCATTTGCGATCTCAGAGTGAAAATGCCCGAATGCAATATTCCTAAAAATTTAAAATTACACTTGCTGGTCATTACCAAGCATAGAAACGATTTTTAGCTGATTCGGCTTCTACGGGGAAGATCCAGCCGAGAAAACGAAGGCAGGAGCTGCTGGTGCCGCTTATTTCTGAATGGTTTGACTTTTTCCTTGGCTTTTTATGGAGAATAGGGAAATTGCCAAAGGGAAAACCACGGTCGCTTTTCGTACTTACTGAGAAGCTGTTGATGATGGTGTTGTACATATCGACACTGTCACTGGCGCTGTGTAGTTTCTATCATTCTGAAATTGTCACCAATTTCAAAGGTCGCCAATTGAAGCGAGTCTGGTGGGAGTGAGCAACGATTTTGAATGGGCAACATCGTCCAGCCCCGGCATAGCAGGGAATTTCACAAGTCAGAATGGAATGGGATCGGGGAAAACTAAATATTCAATTAGTTGTTAATTGTGAAAAATTATATTGATTCTAATTCTATGCTCAGTTAAATTTTAGCTGATTCCGTTTATTGGTTATTCCTGCTTATGAGTTTTCTCCACAGCTGGAGTTGGGTAAGCCTTGATCGGATTTTTGTTTTGCAAGTTATAGAATCATTTATTTCCTCATTGGATATTGTTGAAATAGAAGTCATTATTTGTAGATCTTCTATGTAGCAATCCTCCATGGCACATCCTGTACAATGTTTATTAATTTCATCATGGAAACTGCGAAAATCTACTCATTCACCACTATTTTTTTTATCTCAGCGGCTGCTGTTGCCGTTGACATCCTACGTCTAAGCGGAAAAACATAATATACTTTTCGGATGTGGTCAAAAGCAAATGTACTTAACTGCTTTCCGCTTCGATCATATATAAAGGACACCGCGTGTACGAAATGTGTTCATTTGCGTCGGTGCTTCGCAAATCCCGCGTGTCTCCATCTAGCAGACCAGAGTGGGCCGTGATGATGGGTTGGGACGAAACTTGTTCGGAACTACGATACTGCTGTTGCTGCTGCTGGGGTTCATGATAGAGGTGATAGAAGTTGGTGCCTTTGCGCTCAAACTCAGTTAATTTGAACTGCTTCGGAGCTCGCATGCATGACCGTGTTGTACTCATATGGCCTTTCCCCACCGATTTAGACAGGATATAGTCACTCAATCGGTTGTGTGATACGGTACAAGGAAGCTCGCAGAATGTGTGACAATATGAAGAGACATCATCCATTATTGTGGTGTGACTCTTCCCTGCGACGCGAATGCTGCCAGGAGGATGTTATGTTCTCGAAAAAAACAGATATTAGAGGCACCATACTTGATTGTTTATTATTCGTACATGAATGTTCCCGGTTCGTGCAGAGAACGCGGGGACGTTAACTACCAATATTGTTTCCGACTGGGGGTTGCCTTCCTTGTCGCAGAATGCTCAATATTGACACGCGAGAATTCATAGTACCAGGGGTGTTTTCTGGATGCTCCGAAGGACCTCGATTGGAGTAAGCCTAAATGGCAAAATCTACGCTCGTGGCACCCCACTATGGGAGTGGAAATGGTGGTGGAGGGATTTTAATTACTGTGTGAAAGAGATTGTGCGACAGGGTGCTAACGATGATCTGGTTGTCGTTTCAGAAAGTGCCAGTTTATTGAAAATTCGCGAAACAAAAAAAAACGCAGAGAACCTTCTGGCACGAGATGAGAAGTGAGACTGCATTGTAAAGGATGCAAAAAAAAAGCACAAGCCTGCCTACGTACTCTACAAGGTCATAAATATTGGATGGATATCATGTAGAACTGTAATTAGTAACGATTAAGAGTGTGCTTCGAGCAGGGTTGCCAATTAAGGTTTGTTTTCTAGGTCGAATGTCACGCTTCTAGGATATTTTTTGTAAATGAGAAACAACAGTAAATTGCTGCCCAAAGTTTTACGTATGACTCAAAGCTTTTTCAAATAAGCTTACTTTAAAGAATCTATGGATGCATTTTCTAAACAACGACTGCATATAAGCTTATTTTCAATGATCAACATATATCAGAATTATGAAAAAGGCAAAATCATTAGAGCCTGTCAACGATAAATTTCGGACACTTTTCTTTCAGTGTAGATTTTGAATTATTTCATGCATCGTTGAAATGTTTCACTTATACGACAGTTGAAGCTCTCCAATACATCTTCTTGCTACATTCCAAAAAATGGAGTCGAATCAAGTGGAAGTGCGCAAACGCATTTTGTACAAACGGCAGCAAAATCCGAACTTATCAGTACGCAATCTTGCCAAGAAACTAAAACTACCAAAAAGTACCGTGTTTTGTGATTGCAAATCATTTGACCAGCGCTTGGCTGTGGATGGAAAAGTTGGACGTAGGACAAATCGAAAAGTATGCTCCCGACAAATGAACAAAGAGGTGATAGTCATTATTGAGAAAATGCCAATCTTTCTGTGCGGAATGAGACTCGCAAAGTTGAGACGTCAAAATCATACGTACAAAATGTAAAGCAAAGGCAAGGACTGAAGGCGTACGATGTCAAAATGGAGCCCAACCGTGATGACAAGCAAGGTTTCACTGCAAAAAATCGTGCTAAGGTGCTTTACATCAATTTTTTGATTTTCTTGTATCATAATGGACGAAAAAACATACGTTTTTGAAGACTTTAAACAGTTTCCGGGTCTGGGTCTGGCACCGCAATATAAAGAAACTCCGTTACCGAGCATTTCTGGACAAAGAAGGCGTCCAAATTCCCGCACAAGTATTCGATTTGGCAAGCCATGCGTAGTTGTGGTCGAAAATCTAAAAGTTTCGTCTCTAACAGCACTATCAATAAGGATATGTACGAGAAAGAACGTCTGCAAAAGGGGTTGCTACCGTTTATCAAAAGCCACGATTCTCCAGCTTCATTATAAAGTACAAGAGGTCAAATACGTGCTTAAAACAGGCAATCCACCACACTGCCCAGAGCTTCGCCCAATAGAGAAGTACTGGGCTCTAATTAAGCGGAAACTCATCGAAACTAAGAAGAAATCAAAAGGTACCGATGATTTCATGAGAAAATGGAGAATCGTCACAGTGGGCATATCTGAGGATTCCGTACGGAACCTGATGGCGGGTGTACCACAGAAAGTTCGAGAATTTGACAGAAAGAAGGATTAACATCTCAACTGTAGAGCGTAGATATAACTCTATTGTTGTGAAATAAACAATCGGGTTTGTTGAATTATGTGTATTTTTTTGTGATGCTATTATTTTGGTGTCCGAAATTTAACGGATAGCGGTCTGAATTTAGACTTCACCATAACGAAATTGTCACCAGAACTAATAGTCAAGTGTCAATCTAACTGCCGAGCAGTTCCGTGATTCGCTATACTTTAGACAACTTTGCTACTCACTAGGCGTACAATATAAAAACCATTTACTGGTGTATGATGCCCATTCAACGTCTGTTTATATGATACACACTGGAGCGTTGTCGTTTGTTCAGCATCGTACCCTTTGAGATGAGCTTTAATAGCTGAGAAGAAGTTTACGGGTGAATTTAATTATTTTTATAACCAAACAAATGGACACATAATCACCGACAGGGTGCGGCAGAAATTAATGCGAAAATGTTCAAACTTGAAAATTGGATTAATTCGTGTAGCTAGTGACTAATTTCTGTCGAAAGTGTATTTGTTTATGTTTACTTTCAAGTGCTGCCTCCAAACATTCCATTTGTTTTATTACAAATTCGTCAAAATGTTCGCGAAAGAAGTGATCACCAGTTTGTTGCTCGCCCAGAAGAAGCCGAAAGAGATTGCCAAGGTGGTGGGGTGCCATTTACCGGTTTAATCGGTCCGTGCAATAATTGCTCGCAATCCGGTGCGTTCCATAAGAAAACTTGCAAAGGAAGCCAATATTTCGGAGCAATCCATGCGGAGAATCATCAAAGAATACCTGCATGCATCTTCCAGAGCCAAAATGAAACGCCACTTGAATACGGACCGGGTCAAGGAACTACGAGTGACTCGTTCCAAGAGATTGCTTTCCTTGTTGAAGAAGGAAAAAATGATAATCCTGTTCTCCGACGAAAACCTTTTCAACATCTATGCTGTGGCCAACAGCCGCAAGGACCGGTTCAAAAGTGAAATTCAAATTTCAAACCAAACATCCGGCTGGTGGTATTGGTCCATTTGAACCCAACAATGGTTGAACGATAATATGAAGTTTTGGCAAAAGGATTTGTGGCCCCCTAGCAGTCCAGATCTTAATCTGTTGAATTATTCGGTTTGGGCATATGTTGAAGAACGAGCCTGCAAAACATCATACCCCAGTGTGAAAACCCTGAAGTCAACCATAACACGCACATGGCAGTCAATGTCGGAGGACTACGTCCGAAAGGCATGCTCTGGCTTCCGGCGTCGGCTCGAGGATGTTATTGATAAAAATGGAGGACATTTTGAATAAATTTGTTAAAAAGGATTTTCTAAAGATAACTGCACTCAAAAATGTTGATATTATTGCTTGAATTAGTTGAAAATGGGATTTGAAAAATATAGAACAAATTTTCGCATTATTTTCTGCCGCACCCTGTACTGATGTGTATTCGGTAATCAAAGGGTTTCATGGATTTAAGACTTTCAGGTCTACAATGGCCACAAGCAATGATCTGATTAATGTATGGGTTATGATTCATAGAGATTTTCATATTGATTTATGGTATGATATTTGCTACCACTTATTGTTGCACGAATACGAACTTACCTTTCTGTTTGTCTTGATCAGGTTTTATTAACCATTGATTGTCCTCAACATGCCTATGTAGGACAAAAAACTAATATTCGATGTAACGATAGGAAACATATACATTACGTGACAGGGTAATTAAACAGAATATCCTTCCAACAACAAGATTGTAAATTATGTCAAAAATGCAAGCTGTCTATCAAAAAGATGATACCCCGTTTGGCATAAAGACGATTGGCATACGGATGTTTGGCATACGGACGTTTGGCGTACAGATGTTTCGCCAAATGGACGTTTGGCATAAATACGTTTGGCATAAAGACGTTTGGCATGAAGACGTTTGGCCGAAACGGTGGTTGTTTAAATACAAATTTGGGAAGAAGATACTTTACATTGCAGTTTTCTTGATGAAGGCCTGATTTTTTTATTTCCCCCAACCCATTCTTCCAGAAACTTGAGAGATTGAAGCAATATAATATTTGGTCAACAATTTATATTCAATCATGTTTAATAACTCAGGTGTCTTATATGTTTAACAATTGAAAGTATCAAATATTGGTTTCTCATGAAATTTACCAGTCGGTCAAAGTTTCTCAAATTCAAATGCAAATTTCATGAGCGTTACATTTCATTGATCAGAAAAATTCCAAAGAACTTCTCATGTTTGAAAGAAGGAAAAATCTCACATAAAAGTTTTATGCTAGGCAATTGCTTAAATCAGACGTTCACTTTCGGATACAGGAATATGCTTGGTCAAATATGCAGTGCTAAACTTCGGTAAACAGTAAAAGTCCATGAACAGGTCTTTACATAGCCATGGTAACGCAAAGAGAAAGTCGACAAAGAGAGTCTCCCAATGTTACTTAGGACCTAATGCATTGTTTAGCTTGATTTGATTCAGAAGTTTGCATTCAGATACAGGAGAATGTATCGTCATAAAAGGCTTATGTGCGAAGAATCAAAAGAAGGTATCTTTCGAAAGAACTGCATATTTCTCCAAGATTATTAACAATAATGACCCATTCCGTCTCGAAATACATTTTTCCACCTAAAATCAAGAGTCTAATATTTTTTCCAAACATATGTTTTGAAAAAATCTTAGACTCTTGATTTTAGGTGGAAAAATGTATTTTGAGACGGACCGGGTCATTATTGTTAATAATCTCAAGTATTTTGCCAAATGGCCGAGTACTATTTTTTGCCTTTGTGAACACGAACATTTCGCTTTTTAGTGAGTCGATATAGTTGACACTTAATCAGACTGCTTATTACTACAAATGCGAGTGTTGATCAACTCTAAGCCTAATAACTCTATGATATTCCATTGCATATCTACCTAATGCATTCGAAAATATGTGTTTGCTTTCTTACTTCCTTTTTTAGATCTACTGCGTTTGAGCATATTTTTTTGGTTTTTTTTTTTGCTCTTCCACACTTCTGCTCTTCCAAACGTCCATTCGGCCTCACTTCCACTCGGCCAAACATCCATTCGACCAAATTTCCATTCGACCAAACGGCCCACCCTCTATCAAAAGTATATTCCAATGAGTAACCCGTGCTTCACTCACAAACTGTAAGCAATGAGAAGTTGGCATTCCCACTTTCTCCATCCCACTAGCTTCAATCGGATGCCCGGATGGCCCTACGAAAACCCGATATTTTGTGTCCGTTTTAAATCAATTATAAGAAAATATACAACATGCAGGAGTGAAAAATGACCCAACTTAGTTCTGTTGTTGTGTTAAAATTTATAACGGGTATGTGTCCCTTGACTAAGCCTAATATACAAAGATCGACTACATGTTTTATTATAACTGCCTAAGTATTTTAGCTGTAAGCGATATTTAACTTGCTATACACTTGCTTGGCTAAGTTTAGTAAGTATGTTTTACAACATGAATTCGTTGTGGAACACTTATTTTATAAGGTAAGAAACTTTCAAGTGATATGGATGAGCACCAAATTGGGTCTTTGGATGGATGCAGCTTCGGCCCATTCGATAGATTTATTATTAAAAGCAGCTTTCAAATTGTCTGATTAAATGCTTTGCCAGCTGTATTCGCTCTACCCAACACCAAATTTCACAAAACAAAATAAATTGAAACGCATTTGAAACACTTAAGTGGCTATTCGATAATGGAATATTATAATTCACTCTACATAGATTTTGTGCCATTTGTTTTGAGCGGAAACGAGACATTTGAGAAAAATACAAAAGCAAACTCAAATATTTACAATACAATTTGACCAATAACAACAATTTAACAACGTTATTAATAAAAAACGAAAAGGTGAGATATGTCAGTGACATATCTGCAAAGTCGACGTAGGACTGCTTGTTGATGTGGAGGAATTGTAATAGAATTAATAAATATCTACTATATTTTGTTCAGTCTAAAGACTCATCAAACCATCTGTTATTAGTTTTAGTTTTCCACGAAAATTAATATAGTCAACTCTTTATAACTTTTGAAGTGGCCCTAAAAAGGTCCGTTTGGTATTCAGTTATTCGCTGTTCCTGGAATGATCCGAGTAGATTGTCGAGTACCGGTAATTGTCGAGTACCAGATGATGATTTGGTAGACAGTCGAATGGGTGGTCGTTGTTGTTGGTTCTGTTCCATGGAAGAAAAGCATATAATATTAGTCTTTAGGTGTTTTAGGAGCGTTAGTATTGGGTATGAAAATCTTGAATTCAACTCTTTAGAACTCTTCAAGTAGCCCTGAAAAGGGCCGTTTGGTATTTTGTCGTTTGTTGTTTATGGTCCGAGTAGTACAGACAATGGTCCAGTGCTAGGTGATGGTTGGTTGTCGAATGGGTCGATGTTGTCATTCCAGTTCATGTTCCACAATATGTGCTACCTGTTGATTTAATGGTTCGGGTGCTTCGAATGCGAGTACAGACAACATAGGTCTATGATACGAAAAATATGAACAATAACGTCTGCACTCTACGCCGATATTTTTAACAAACGTTAAATCTATACAAGAACCACCCAGTGTGGTTGCTTCATTCCGAAGGTTTGCTAAAGTAAATTTTAAATGTTTTTGCATAAAATCTAGAAAATCTATGTTTTCATGTTTGGAAACGTCAATGTTAAAGTCTCCGGTCAACACAACTGGCGTATCTTGCGCAGCATACCTAAACAACTTGCGAATCAAGAACAATTTTAAATTCTTGGTAGTTGTTCCTGGTGAAATGTACACCACAACCAGCAGAACTTCAGTGTCCATTACTGATATCTTAGCTGCACAAATGTCCTCAACGTTATCGACAACGCTGAACATCTCGTCATGATGTTCACTGAGCTGTTGGATCTTGTGGGTAGCAGCCATAGTGGTAGCCTTGTCCTGCTGATATATTGCTACACCACCTGCTTTCAAGTTGCAGCGTTTGAACTGAACGATGTAGTGGTAGCTTTCAATATCGACTAAGGAGTCATTGTCTAGCCAAGTCTCACTCAGTGCGAGGAATTCCACGCTTGTCAAAATCCGATCTGAGGCGATATCCATCACGTGAGCGTTCAAACTTTGAACATTGACGCTCATCAACGAGGTGGCAGAACCCTTGCTTTCCAAAACTTGGGATGGTTTATCCCAAAGTGTTTGTAATCGATGGTTTTCTAGACGCTGCAGCTCGTTCCTGAGGTCTACCATCTTAGGTGAGTTGCTACCTGTAGCATGATCGAGCTTAAAGGCATTGGTTGGGTTTGTTAAATACAGCCCCTGGATTGACTGAACACGTGACAATCCAACATACACTAACTGCTGGGTACCGAGAGCTGCTGCTGCCAAAGCTGGGTGCTGCCATGACCAGCTGGGCACTGCTGGGTAACCAGAGCTGCTGCTGCCACAGCTGGGTACTGCCTAGCCGGGTGCTGCCTAGCGGGTTATTGCCACCACCAACTTCTCCCACCGGGAGATCCGCGCAGCTCCAATGCTGCCGAAAGAATGAGGCATTAGTTCAAAAATGGGTCTTTCATAAGCTCCCAGCTACTCGCTGATCTCGTTGTCCGCTCTGCTGTTTGCTGATTGGTTAATACGCTGATGTGGTATATTGGTGCGAGTGTGATATTCTTCATTTCCCGCTCATTTCTTCTACTGGTGATTCATATCGAAATGAATATGAAAACAATTTATATGTGTATATGATAATTAATATGTATATAATTTTGTTAAATATTCTAATAATAATAAGAATTATTGTTATTATTTTAATAATAATGAAAATTATTATTAGAAGAGTTTAAATCAGTAACGATATTATCTTTCAAATGTCTTTACACATAGCTAGAATATCATGAGAATTTAATTTATTTCTTCTATATTCTGTTTCTTCTCTACAATAAATTAAATAAACTCTTTAGTTGGGAAAATTGTGTTGAAAAGGACCCTTTTTATTAATTGTTGGGGAGAGGTAGCAAGTATGGACTAAATTTTCTCCGGTCTCTTGGAGAAATGTCATGTTGATGTAACGCCATGTAGTGAAAATGTCGATTAGATCAAGATAAAATATTAATTTAACAAACTCTGTTATTGGGAAAATTGTTTTGGTCGCCCAGAAAGAACAGGTTGTGTTAATTATCGGGGGGTACATAGGGATCAAATTGGCTTCTCGGTCTTCTCAAGTAGCAGGATGGCCTGAATGATTGGCAGGTAATCACCCTGTGAAATTTTCAGAACAGAGAAAATCGGGATTTACATATAGATAAGCAGCATCAGCTTCGGCCACTTTATCCGCTCTTGAAGTAACGCGAAGTAACATCACAACCATGCGTTGTAATGAAAATGTCGATTATCTTATGATAAAATAATATTTTAACAAACTCTTTAATTGGTAACATTGTTTTGTTCGCCCTGAAAAGGACGGGTTTTTATTTAATTGTCGCGGGGCAACATGGTACACATTCGATATGTGCTTCTCGGTCTTCTCAAGTAGCAAGATGGCCTTAATTTTCTCCGGGCTCTTGAAGTAACACCATGTTGAAGTAACGCCATGTAGTGAAAATGTCGATTTGCATATTGTTTTGGTTGCCCTGAAAAGAACGGGTTGTATTTATTGTCGGGGGAACATGGTACGCGATCAAATGTGCTTCTCGGTCTTCTCAAGTAGCAGGATGGCCTGAATAATTGGTAGGAAACCACCCTAAGAAATTGTCAGAACAGAGAAAATTAGGATTTACATATAGATTGACGCGGCTCGGCCATTTTATCCGGGCTCTTCAAGTTACGCCATGTTGAGACGGTGCGTTGTAATGCTATTTTCACTACTCGATTAGCTCATAAGATATTAATAAAACAAACTCTTTAATTTGGCAAATTGTTTTGTTCGCCCTGAAAAGGGCGGGTTTCATCAATTGTCGGGGGAACGCGATCGAAATTTGTATGTATGGCCTGAATATATGACAGGAATCCACTGTATGTACTGTCATCGTCAGCTGCTTTTTAAGTCACGACCACTTGGTTTAGGGGGATGGATGTGGGTCGAGACGTCATTCGTGTCATATCTCGCCTCATGTCCAATCATTATTCTTTGAACGCTCATTTATACCGGGTTGGGCTGAGCGACAGCAATCTCTGTGAGTGTGGACAAGGCTATCAGGACGCAGATCACGTTATTTGGTCTTGTGCTGAACATCGTGGAGTCAGATCGGGGCTCTATGATTCCCTTCGGGCTCGAGGTAGACAACCCAATGTGCCAATTCGAGATATTTTGTCTGTACGTGTTTGGGAGAAACTCATTTTTTTCATGAAACTCATTTATGTGTTTTTGACTAACATTAGCTTTAGATTGTAGTTAGTTTAAGTTTTTTTTCTGTGTATGTTTTTTTTTCTTTTTCAAAACATGTTCAAGTCAAAAGAAAACCATAAGTTGTATAGTTATGTGTTTCAATAATTTAGAATTTAAATATAATGTGTTATGTGAACCATACTTTAAATTTCCACCCCCTTTCCCATCCGTAATTTGTAATCTCTATTAACCTCGAGACGGCCGCGCTTAGTCGGTTTTATCCCCCTAACTTTAGTTTTAAGATAAATGATGTATAATAACATGAAAATTTGGCTCTGTAAAGTTGATTCGATTGAGCCTGTACAAAGTGATTAATTAAAAAAAGTCACGACAGGCTGGGCACTGCTGGCTACCGAACGCCAGCTGCTACTGCCACGACCAGTTGCTGGATACCGAGCGATGCTGCTGGGTGCTGCCCAGCACCGGGAGATCCGCGCAGCTCCAATGCTGCCGAACGAATGAGGCATTTGTTCGGAAATGTGTGTTTTATGATGGCATCGGGTACCATTGTATGAACAAAAGGGGGTATCAACTAGAGCAATGTGAATCAAATTCATTAAAAGGGGAGGGGAATCAGATGTTTCGTCAAACACTAGCGTGAAACAGAATCTACCTCTCGAGAACAAAGAATAAGAAGAAGAAGACGATGGGAGACGTCTCTTGCTTAGATTTGAAAACTGTGCTAGGAAATTGGGTTAATTTACTCTGCGAATTGAAATTATAAGACATCACCTTACATTTACGTTATTTTTAAAAAGTTAATGTTAAAAATCAATTAACTTGATTACTAAAACTGATACGTAGAATTATTTCCAATCGATTGGTGCAAACGATATAAAAATCGTTTATGCAATGACTTAGTTATTATCGCTCAAAATCTCCCAAACGACCCGTAACGCGGTCGATTTCAGAAATTTTAGAACGGCGCCCCAGTATAGAAATGAAAGACGTAGTCCTACGTCAAAAAAAACCTATAGTTGGGAAAATAGCAAACAATATGTTCCTAACATTGAGTCTACCCTTTCCTTATTAAATCATTGTTATTTTATCTACAACATCTATCGACATTGGACAAAGAAGGAGCAAAACTTACCCTATCTAGTAGTTTTGTGTTTATTCTGTTTTGATTTTTAAATGTTTATTCAATCATTCAACGGAATTATACATATCTACATCTACACCTACATCAGCGGCAGAAGCATTAGAAACTCGAAGCCAATGAGAGAGAAAAGAAGCGTAAGAAGGAAGCACAACGTAAGAATCAAAGCAGTGGAAAGAAGCGAAAAAAAAAGGAAATAGAAGCATGAGAGAAATGTAAAAAAAACTGAAAACACAAGAAGTTGAAGAAGTTGAGAAACAGAATAAAAAAGCGGAAGAAGGAAAGGGAATAGAAGAAAAGTCAAAGACGAAGAGGAAAACAGAGAGAAGAGAAGTAGGATAAACTTAAGCAGCAAGAAAAGTTGATGTAAACCAGCGGAAGAAGAGAAGGCGAAGTAGATAAGTTACGGCAGACCAGTTATAGAATAAGAGTTGAAAAGGAGGAAGTGAAGAAATGATGGAGAAAAAGTACTGAATTATTATATATGAAGATGAGTAAATTGATAAGAATATATAATTTCGTTCTGGTGAAAAGTGTCACTAATAAAAATATTTAAAAAATCATATAATCAATATTGCAATACACCCTAATTGCAATATTTGAAGATTAAACTTGGAAAAAATGCAACTCTTTCTTGTGTGTATAAGTTGCTATCTCCGGAGTACAAATTGATGAATGATTGGGAAGAACTAGTTTAGATTTTAATAATCATTTATTTGTACAGGCTCAATCGAATCAACTTTACAGAGCCAAGTTATCATATTTGTGTACATCAGGTATCTTAAAAATAAAGTTAGGGGGAAAGAGCCGATTACTCGCGGCCGTCTCGAGGTTAATAGGAATAACAATTTAACGGATAGGAAGATGGGTGGGAATTTAAAGTATACACAACACATTAATTTTATATCCCTAATTGTCAAAAAACTTAAAACTATACAATTTTTGGTTTCCTTTGAACTTGAACATTTTTGAAAGCGAAAAAAAAACACACACAAACACAGAAAAAAAAAACTTATAATAAACATACAGGTTAAACTAACTACAATCTAAGGCTAATGTTAGTCAAAAACACATAAATGAGTTTCATGTACTCCAGATCACGTACAGCCAAAATATCCCTAACTGGAACATTAGGTTGTTTACCTCGAGCCCGAAGGGTATCATAAAGCTCAGATCTGACTCCACGATGCTCAGCACATGACCAAACAATGTGATCTGCGTCCTGGTAACCTTGTCCACATTCACAGAGATTGCTGTCGCTCAGCCCAACTCGGTATAAATGAGCGTTCAAAGAATGATGATTGGACATGAGGCGAGACATGACACGAATGAAGTCTCGACCCACATCCATTCCCCTAAACTAAGATTTCTTCGACACCTTTGGGATGATAGAATATTGCCATCGCCCCAAATCTCCTTTACTCCATTTATACTGCCAGCTGACGAGTGACTGTTGACGAAAAATAGGAAAAAATTCGTTGAAAGCGATTTGTCGATCACAAATATCGCCTTCTATAGCGCCCACCTTTGCAAGCGAGTCCGCTTTCTCATTACCCGGAATTGAACAATGAGATGGGACCCATACAAAGGTGATGATAAAATAACGCGAAGATAAAGCACTTAGAAGCTCCTGTATTTTCATGAGAAAATACGAGGAGTGCTTTACCGGCCTCAAGGAGCGAATAGCCTCTATAGAACTGAGACTATCCGTGAAAATGAAGTACTGATCCGGTGTTAACGAGGCAACAATATCTAGCGTAAAGTGTATTGCCGCCAATTCAGCGACATATACGGAACAAGGAGCATGAAGTTTACGATTGGCGCTATAAATTTCATTAAATATTCCAAAGCCTGCTGACTCCTCTATCAATGATCCGTCAGTGAAGAACGATTTAGTGGAATCAACTTGGCCAAACTTTGCAGCAAATATCACGGGAGCAATCATAGGATGATGATGCTCTGGGATTCCATGAAGCTCCTGCTTCATGGATAAATCAAAATGAACCGAATTGTAGAAGTTGGAGAAGCAAACACGATTGGAAATGTTCGGCGAAGGGCTGACATCCTGTGTTATGTACAAATGGTACAAGGTCATGAAACGGGTTTGAGGGTTCAACTCAAGGAGTTTCTCAAAATTTTCGATCACCTGGGGGTTCATAACTTCACACCTGGTGAGGAGCCAAAGAGATAATTCTGTAAACCGATCCGAGAGTGGCAACATGCCAGCCAGCGCTTCAAGACTCATGGTGTGAGTCGAGTGCATGCAACCTAACGCGATACGAGGAACACCGATACTGAATACGTTCCAGTTTAATGAAGTGCGACCGAGCCGTTGACTGAAAACAAACACTACCGTATTCCATAACCGACAAAATCGTTGTCCGGTACAACGTTAGAAGATCTTGCGGATGCGCTCCCCACCAGGTCCCGGTAATTGTGCAGAAAAGTTGATCCTTGGCTGGCACTTTCGCTTCACATACTCAATATGGGATCTCCAGGTGCACTTTGAATCGAACCAGACCCCAAGATATTTAAATGACATAGAATGAGTTATCGGCTTACCCCAAATTTGAAGCTTCGGTTGTGCTGGGTTATGCTTCCTAGAAAAACTACCAACTCAGTTTTCTCCGTAGAGAATTCGAAACCTAGCTCTAGGGCCCAAGTAGACAAATTGTCTAAGGTATCCTGTAAGGGTCCTTGCAGATCGATCCCATTGGATCCCGTGACAGACACTACGCCGTCATCTGCAAGTTGTCTCAACGTACAGTTGTCACTTAGACAACCGTCAATGTCTTTGACATAAAAATTATACAAAAGGGGGCTTAAACATGATCCCTGGGGGAGACCCATGTAGCTAAATCGTGAAGCTGTAGAGGTTCCATGAGAGAAGCTCATATGTTTCTCTGACAGCAAATTGTACAAAAAATTATTCATTAATGGTGAAAAGCCACAAGCGTGGAGTTTATCTGAAAGAACTTCAACAGATACTGAATCAAAAGCCCCCTTTATATCCAAGAATACAGAAGCCATTTGCTCTTTTTTAGCAAAAGCTAACTGAATATCTGTGGAAAGCAACGCGAGACAGTCGTTCGTTCCCTTACCCCTACGGAAACCATATTGAGTATCTGAAAGCAGGTTGTTCGTCTCAACCCATTTGTCCAGACGGAAAAGGATCATTTTCTCCAACAATTTTCGAATGCAGGATAACATCGCGATGGGTCGATAGGAGTTGTGGTCGGACGCGGGCTTACCAGGTTTTTGAATGGCAATAACTCTCACCCTTCTCCAATCATCCGGTACAATGTTAAGCTCCAGAAACTGATTAAACAAGTTCAACATGCGCCTCTTCGCGACGTCTGGAAGGTTCTTAAGCAAGTTGAACTTGATTCTATCAGCGCCTGGAGCCGTATTACCACACGATAGGAGTGCGAGAGAGTTCTACCGATTGAAAAGGGTTGGCTGATCTCATCTATCGAATTCGTGGTTTCGCGAGGAATGATCCGTGCCGGCACAGAATCTGGACAAACTTTTCGCGCGAATTTGAGGATCCATTGGTCCGAGTACTCTTCGCTCTCGTTGTTCGTAGTTCGGTTACGCAACCTTCGCGCCGTGTTCCAAGAGTACTCATCGACGTTTCGCGCGATAGCCCGTTCACGAATGTTCGCCAGTAACCGCGTTTCTTGGCCTTGATGAGGCTCTTAAGCTCGCGTTCGAGAGCCGTGTATACTTCGAAGTGCTCAGGTGTTCCACGTCTACGGAAAACTTTAAACGCGTCGGACTTTTTACGGTAAACCTCGGTGCATTGCTGATCCCACCATGGAGAAGGAGGTTTCCTGCGAAATGACGTCCCTGGAACTGGTCGAGTTTGAGCTTGAAGCGCGCTGTCTAAGATCAGGTTGGAGAGGAAGTTATATTCTTCCAGCGGTGAAAGCCTTTCTACCGTCGTTACGGCTTCATCTACTGCTGTCCTAAACTTTGTCCAATCGATGTGACGCGTAAGATCATACGTGACGTTGACAGATTTCGACGGATTGAACCCGGTGGCAACCGAAATTTGTATGGGCAAGTGATCACTACCGTGGGGATCTTGAATCACATTCCATGTGCAATCCAACGATAATGAATTCGAACAAAGTGTGAGGTCTAATCTACTGCCAACTGAGGATGTACCAGCCAAACGTGTTACTTCTCCATTGTTAAGAACTGTCATATTGAAGTTGTCACAGAGGTCATATATCAGGGAAGATCGGTTGTCATCGTACAGTTCTCCCCAGCCTGTACCGTGGGAGTTAAAATCTCCCATGATCAACCGTGGAGAAGGAAGGACCGAACAAATATCTGAAAGTTGTTTTCGGTTTATCGAGGCTCTAGGAGGAATATATACAGAAGCAATGCAAAGGCTTTTATTTTTAATAACAGCCTGACATGCGACAACCTCAATACCTGGATTTGGAGGAAAATTCACTCTATAGAAGGAGTAGCACTTTTTGATCCCCAAAAGTACTCCTCCTCCACGTGAATCCTCACGATCAAGACGAATAATATTGAAATCATGAAACGGAAGATCGATTTCGGAAGAGAGACCATGTTTCACAAAGAGCGAATGCATCACAACCGGTAGTGTGAGCTAAAAATTTAAAGATTCCAATTTAGGAATCAAACTTCGACAATTCACTGTAGAACAGTGATCAAATCCCCGACCTCATTTGGAAAATTATCCATCGAAGGAAATGATAGCTGCAAGGAGGGGCCACTTTAATTGTCAATTGCTTCAAAAAGTCTTCACTGTTGGAAGCATTGCCAAAACAATGCTTTTGAGAGGGTCAGAAATTTCGAGGTACTTGAAGATACCTTCGGCAATGTCATCAAATGAGAACAGCCCACTAGAGGAGGGGCTTCTGTTCTTAAAATTGGGGCTTCAGGGGTTTTGGATGTCCCCGGGAGAGATGGAAAGTCCTGGGTGTAGTTAGTACTACGAAAACCAGGTGGACTAGGATTTTCCTTTTTCCCACCTTTCCTTGAATTGGGCAAGCTGGTCTCGGGCTTCTTTTCAGCAACTTTCCGTGGGCGGATGCGTCTTCGCTTCCTTGAAGCACCTTCCGGAAAAGGTGAACGATGTTCCCTCTTCAGCCGAATCAAAGTCAGACTCGTCATCTGACAGAGGAGCAAAGGTATTTGTATTGGCATCGGGTGATGGTGAGGCTTTTTCACCATTTCAGCAAAAGATTGCCTGGAACGCTGTTTTAGCGAGCGTTCTAATTGTTCCCCGCGTTGTTTGTACGCCGGGCATAACGAGAGAGCATGAGGAGGAGAACCCTTGCAGAAAGCGCATTTTGGTGTGCTGTCTGCGCAGGCTCCATCCTCATGTTTCTCCCGCAATTGGAGCAGCGTGCCTTATTGCCGCAATGGGAGGTCGTATGTCCCATTTGCTTGCATTTTTGGCAGATCATGACCCGGGGTACAAACAACCGCACAGGTAGTCGAAGTTTTCCCAACTCGACGTATTGAGGAGGCTGAGCCAGAGAGGTCACGCGAAACAGAGTCTGACGGTGTAAATTTCTTTTCACCCTTGTTGATCGATACTGTGCCAAGTTGGCGCACATCCAGTATCTTCACTGGCGAAAGCAGAGGGTTCTTATATCGACCAACCCCCGCTTCAGCAGGATCTCATGGGTCAGACTTGAATCGGTGACCACACCTTCGATTTCAATACCCCGAGCTGGGATATACACCCGATACTCGAGTGTAAAAAGCTGAGAGACAGCAATCTCGTTAGCCTGCTTAAGGTTGGACACAACGACCCGAAGTTTATTGGGTCTGACTTTGATTATCTCGGTCACGGCCGAGAATCGCTTCGTCAGATCATCAGAAATCTGACAAACATTCAGAGGTTTCGATTTGG
Source organism: Aedes japonicus (assembly GCA_034211315.2). NCBI lineage: Eukaryota > Metazoa > Arthropoda > Insecta > Diptera > Culicidae > Aedes > Aedes japonicus. The sequence goes on along the minus strand of JASCZW010004071.1, from coordinate 45,748 downwards.
GCTGAAAATAAACAACCCATGGACCAGATGAGCTATCTGGATAAGCACGTGATCGGGTTACCTTTTGAGTTGCCTCATCATTTCGCGCCATAGATGATTCGTCTTCCGACAAACCATCCATGGCTCGTTTGTGGGAGCTTATGGCGCTCAACCACTGAGGCAATTAATATGAAAAAAAAACACAACACACACACAGAGAGACTCAACACAAAATACTTAAGCTAACAACAATTACTAAGAATATATTTAGGAGAGAAAGAGCAATAAAAAACTTATCTTCTATGAACAATTGATCTGCTGCTGCCGGGCGACGAACGTGTGTGGCCGCCTATACCGGTGAGGAGTGAAGCACAACGAGTGTGATACGATGGTCGGTGATGGTTGGCAGATGAACGGATGAACGCTAACACTGGACTGCTGGTGTGCGTATCCACACAGCAACGCTATAGCGTATGCAAAATGGCTTGTCTCTAGCCGACTGCAATTAATCACTAATTTTGCACTGCTTACACTGATCTTCTGTTCTTCATGTAAAAAAAAACTCGACTATCGGTGGGCACCACTACCGCGAGAAAAAAAACAACTTGTTTTTGGAATGGAAAACTGCGGAACACTTTCTAAGCAACGGAGCACGGGAAAACGAACTGTCTCGTTTGCTTGTCCACTGAGCAATGAACTAGTTTAGAGTGTAATATTTATTGCATTTATATACAATCTGTCAAATGGTTATCGAGACGGTTTTCAAGGAAGAAGTGCTTCATCAAAAAATTATGGGCACGGTCGTGGAAAACCCAGACCAGTCCCACAGGTGGATTACGAAACAGTTGGGCATCGATAATTCGACCGTGTCCCGTGTGGAATAATCATTCAAGGAGATCCACACAACAGCGGAAGATAAGCGAAGACGACCGACCCCGAGAACGCAAGGAAGGTAAGGGATAACTTCAAGCGCAATCCGAACCATTCGATACGGGACGTTACCAAGAAAATCTATTCTTGGTTGTTTTTATTTCGTAGGAGTCCTTCCCACTCTCCTTCTTCCAAAAAGACAACGTGGTTTATGGACAGTCCGCAATGGTTAAACTCAGTATGTTCTGGCAGCACTGGCCGTACGAATTAACACGACAAACATTAAATTATATAAAATTTAAAATCCGCAGTTTGATCATCCTGTGAAGGTGATAGCCAATAACGGTTTGTTTTTACATCCGACCTTTGATCCGAACACAGTAAATAATAATGCAATAATTATCCTACACCATTTTATAGCGAATACGCTTTAGTCCTGAGACAATGAAAACCATAAAAAACGAATAAAATCCATATTTTTATAAAAATAATCCCAATATCGAAGTTTTTTTTTGTTCTAAAATAAAGCACATTTTATCGCCTGTCATAAGCGGGTTTAACTGAATCTGGGCGTCTGGGCATGTGGTTCAAAGTTGTGATGTTTTGAAAAAAAATTTGTTTACTGTAATTTTTCGATTAACGCTATGCGCAAACGGTCACCCAAATTACAAAAAAGAAAGGGAGAGGGAAATTTTGTTTTTTTTTTTAGATTGCTGTAAATGGTTTTTTAAAAAACACTGAAAAATATAGAAGACCATTTTAGTTATCATAAATAAAATTTCAATAAAGTTAAATACGCATTTCGCCTGACAAAAAAACAAGTATTTCAAAAAATTTCAAGATTAAATCACACACACACACACACACACACACACACACACACACACACACACACACACACACACACACACACACAAAAGTGCGTAGCTCGTTGAACTGAGTCGGATGGTATATGAAACGTGGCCTCCCGAGCCTCAGATGAAAATTCGAGTGTCCCAGCAATCTTTAAGCCCTTTTTTGGTATGAGAAGGGTAAAATGCATTTAAAATTAAACACAATAATATGACAAATGTTGCTATTCGCTGAACATCAAAACTTATTGAATAAACCTTCCTTAAGCGTTGGATCTGATTAACTTCACACCAATCGTAGAAACATAAAACCAATCAAGCAAACCATTCATGGTATTTGGTAAATACTACAGTAAGCCCGTATTTTGAAGTCCTTTACAATTAAAAGTGTTATCATTCAGCTGCTGATTGACTACATTTTACATGAACAACACAATTTTGCCCCTTTCTACCCTATCTAATAGTGAAGATTACCGTAATGACGCTTTATGTATTAAACTTGCCTTATTAAAGGTCATCCGATTGAGCCTACTCAAATAAACCAATTAACAAAAAATGAGAGAAATTACTGTAGTTTGTTTTACTAGATCCGAAAAAGTCCACCATTTGTAAATTTTCCCCCAATTCTGGCAGCCCTGCTCAAACTTTTGAGTTTTTCTTTGTATAGCTACACTCTGTCACTGCTTCGATGCCCATCTCACATCATATGGGATAATTTGATCGTTAAAATTTTTCGCTTAACAATTTTTATTTTTAATGGCACGCTAATTTAATTAAACGGGAAACAGATTTTCCTTTGAGAATTTATGCTTCTTCGGCGCAGTTGGGTGGTGGGGTCGATGTAGGACTACTGCGGGCGCTAGTTTGCCCATTTGCTCGAGCTCGTACGTTGCGCTGGTACTTCTAGCTGCAGAGGCCTGGTGGGATAGCTGCCACTGCACAAATCATCGCGACGACCATACAACAGCAAGCCAACAGTTTCTGCTATAATGGCCCTAGTGTCAGACGGAACCATTGCCCCGCGCAAGCCGGAACAACGGCAGCAGTTTTTAGCACCACCATCCACCAGCTCAGTAGGTACAGGCACCGTCAGCCTAGCAGCACACTTGCTCCTCTGATCCTTTACCGTTTGCAGGCCCGATAAATCACGGATTGGAGGAAACCATATTTTATTATCACTTATTTTCATTAATCATAAGTTTCACTCGGCTGTTGGCGTCCATTTTCGTCGGGATTTTCGCAATCTACACTAAATGCTCAATGGCTGTGTGAATCGAGCGCTGGATGAAACTATCATTCTGTTTGATTATGTGACCATTTTGGGTGCTCCCATCTCGTGCCCCTGGTTTCTCCCTCGAGGGCACCCTTTATATGTCGTTGACGATGGAGGTGATGGGTGGTGCATTTTTGCTTCTGCCACGTTTCAAGATGGACTACTACCTTTCTCCGTTCCACTGTATCCTGTTCCGTTTTCGGTGTGAGGGTCACAAAAAGCTATTATTGCTCTGTTGAATGAATGCCAAGTCAAGACAAAAATTTAATATTTATTGCCTTTGAAGCGTAAATCAGCTCCGGTGCATAAATAATGCTTCCATGTCGTTCTTTTCTTTTTCTTTTTTTTTGCTGTTTGGGTTGATTACCAATAAAGTTTAGAAGGATTTAAATGTTCTCTATGAATGGTAATTTGGTTAATTTGGTCGAACATTTTTTTCAACAGTTTGTAAATTGTCTCATTCAGCTACTGTTGTAATTATTTTTTCCTGATGAGGTTGCCATAGTTTTCAAAAAATCAATGGAATAGGTACAGAAAAGTTAATTTATTTTTGACATATAACTTGAAAATTCGAAGATCTGTTTTTGCAATTTCTCTAGCAGCACACTTGTTCGAAAATTACTGATAAGCTAATTATTTGACCAACAATGAAATTCGACGTCTAATAAAACCTGTCCACGTTAAATTTCGGAAACTTTTCTTTCAGTGTTATATTTTAATGATTTCACGGATCGCTGAAACGTTCCACTTATATGACAGCTGATACTTTCATTTTTATGTCGTTTACATTCTTGTTACATGCAGTAAAATAGCGTCCAATCAAGTGGAAGTGCGCAAACGCATTTTGTACGAGCTGCAGCAAAATCCCAATTTATCGATATGCGATCTTGCCAAGAAACTAAAACTACTGAAACGTACCGTGTTTTGTGTTTGCAAATCATTTTACCAGCGCTTGACTGTGGATTGAAAGGTTGGAAGTGGAACAAATTGAAAAGTATCCTCCCGACAAATGGACAAGAAGGTGGCAAACATTATTTAGAAAAAGCCCAATCTCTCTGTGCGAAATATGGTTCGCAAAATTGGAAAGTCAAAATCTGTACGTATGAAAAAAGTGAAGCAGAGGCAAGGACTGAAGGCGTACAAAGTGAAAATGGTGCCCAACCGTGATGCCAAGCAAAATTTCTATGCTATAAGTTGTGCTAAGGAGCTTCACACTATTTTTTTTTGCAAACACTTGCTTGTATCAAAATGGACGCCGAAACATACGTACTGGAAGACTTTGAACAGCTTCCATGTTTGGCTTTTAATACAGCAATGCGAAGGAACACCGTTTCCGAGCATTTCCGGAAAAAGAAGATGTCCAAATTCTCGCTCAAGTGTTTGATTTGGAAGGTCATATGTAGTTGTGGTCGAAAATCTGAAAGTTTTTTCTCTACCGGTAATCGATCAATAAGGATGTGTACGAGAAAAAAATTCTGCAAAAGTGGTTCTTACCGTTTATCAGAGTCGTGGCTCTATTTTGATCAGATTTAGCCTCTTATCACTATGCGAAATCCGCTTTGGAATGTTGTAAGGCACAATAGGTCAACTACGTGCCAAAAACATCCAATCCACCAAACTGTCCAGCACTTCACCCAATAGAGAACTACTGGTCTCTACTTAAGCGGAAACACATCGAAACTTAGAAGAGCGCAAATTGTACTAATGATTTCAAGAGAACATGGATAATCTTCATGGTGGGCGTATCTGAGGATACCGTACGGAGCCTAATGGCTGGTGTACCACAGAAAGTTCGAGAATTTTACAGAAATAATGAATAATATCTTGATCTACTGCTTCTAATGTAGATATTACTCTATTATTGTGAAATAAACAATTATTGTACACAATGTAACTTTTGTTTGTGGCTATTATGTTGGTGTCCGAAAACTAACGTGAACAGGCTTGATACGGCGATTGCATGATGCTTGGTTTTTATTTGTTTCGTTGATTGGCTTGAGAACGAGACAAATGGAGAATTTTATTTTATAGTGTACAGATTGGGCCGAAAGGTCTCAGATTTTATGAAACTTCATCAACGGATACAGTGGATATATAAACGAAGAATGAATTGAAAAAAAGTTGGGTTGGCAACTTTCTCGGGAAACCAGCTTGAAATTAAAGTGTTCTCACGATTTTTTTGTCCTAAGATACAACATTTGGAATATTGCCTTCGGTTGAAACACTACCAGAGATGCTTCACTGGAGTAACTTAATTTCTCTAACTCACATTAGGACAACAGGTGAGTCTGGACCCTAAATATTGGAAAACATTGCTATAAAACATTGTTCCAATTGGAGACAGATAATTTCCATGGATTGTTTCTTTTATGATAGATGTCCAGTTTAATAATAAGTTATGTGTAATAACTTCAGTATCAGCATGATTAACTGCCCAATGGTTATATAGACTATTCCGGAAAATATAAATACACTTTCTCTCTCAAAACCCCGTTGATCTTCATCGACAAGAGCGTGAAAGTAATCAAGCGGTATATCAGCATGAGCATGACTGACCGCCCGAGGCTACTCCATTGTTGCCAGATCAGCTGTTATTACGCAAATAACCAACAGATGATGCTTGGGACTAACATTCATCTTCGATGTGTAAAAACTGGTGATTCCAAACTAAGGCAATACTGGCGCCGGCCCGAATGCAGGTCAAGTAAGCAAAGGAAATATGTTGACGTGATACTCGCTTTATTGGAAGCCGCGGAATCTACTGCACTTCCACGAGAAATCACTGGGATTTTGGATAACAGGATTGGATAGCAGCAGGGTTTGCTTTGGTTAACGATAAACTGTTAAATGAAATATTTGAGAATCAGGAGCGATTTCCGATTTGGACCGATTTGAACCAACAGTAAGGATGCTATTCATGCCACTCACAGAGAGTGATAGTGGTATTTCATTAGGAAAACAAGGCAATTCTTCTCAACGCTTGAGAGCCAACTTGGACCGATCTACACTTATAAAATGCGACAGTGGTCTATTTGTTCCAAGATAGGGTGGCACGGCGAGCATGGTATACGAATAATTTAGATCACATATTATTACGTACCTCTCCACCGACCCATCTTACCCGGCGAACCACAACTTCTCATGCTCACTCGATCACTAGCGCAACGAACAATAGGCAACCGAAACAATAGACAAAACGCTACGGCGGTTACAGAACATTACGGAACAACGAATCGACACAACCGATTCAACCGATTCAACTGATGGTCGACGCAAACCTATTAAAAAGGACATATAGATACATAGGACATAACAATTACCTGTCTTGCTCCACGTCCTTGAGAGCACTTACTACCTCCCGAGTCACCTGTACCCAACTACACAGGCGTTCGTCAAAGAAACAAAATTAAGAACAAAAATATAAGTAGAATCCTTGTAGTCCCGCGGATGTTCGAAGAGCATTGCCATTTCTATGAAAAGATTTTTGCGGGTTGTCGATGGTTGATTACAACTACGTGTTAGGCACCTTTGGCTGAAATGAGCATTGAATGAGTATAGTGAGAACATTTAAATTAATAAACGACTACGATACTCAATTGTTTATTAAGCTTCAGCTCATTCATGCTATATCTGATGAAATTAGTCGAGGAATCAACCCTCTCGGATTTATCTCTAATACGCTATAATGACAAATTTACAAGCCAGTTTGTGACTTGAAAAGTGTCCAGATTCATGAACAAAAAGTCCGGGTACCGATGCAACACGGCATCCGAACTTTGGATTTGGAAACTTATGTTGCTTAGCGATCCGGATTTATACTGGATTTATATTTGATGATAGCACCCTCAGCATCCCGAGCAGGATCGAGTTCCTTGGTAACTGGCCTTGGTATTAAAGATCTCAGATTAGGAGGTAAAATGCCTGAGGATAATACTTTAAAATTGTTCCCACAATGTTATGCAAATACGAAATTGAGTCAATACAATTCCAAAATAGTACCTCTCAGGTATTCCCACCCGAGCAGGAGAAAATAGCATGTGAATACCTAATTTTGATCTTGATAACTGGCCTTGGTATAAAAGAGCTCAGATTAAGAGGTAAAATACCTAAGCAAAATACCTAAGAATTGCAAGAAAAATATCTCTCGAATACCAAAATTTGTTATTTCGGATACCTGGGAATACCTTAGAGGTACTATTTTGGTATTGTCTTACCTCATTTTGGTATTCACATAACATTGTGGGAACAGTTTTATGGTATTATCCTCAGGTATTTTACCTCTTAATCTGAGCTCATAAATACCAAGGCTAGTTATCAAGTTATTCGGTTCTGCTCGGGCAGGTATGAGGAATAACAAGTTTTGGTATTCAGGATTTTGCTTGCAATTTTCAGGTATTTTACCTCTTAATCTGAACTCTTTAATATCAAGGCCAGTTATAAAAATCAAAACTAGGTATTCATAAGTTGTTGTCTCCTGCTCGGGATGCACCCACAATATCATATCAATGCCAAATTGAGATAAAACATTACCAAAATAATACCTCCCAGGTATTCCTAGGTATCCAAAATAACAAGTTTTGTTATTCGAGCGAAATTTTGCATGCAATTCTTTGAAAAAACAACATATGAATACCTAATGTTGATCTTGATAACTGGTTTTCTTATTTTCTCCTGCTCGGGTGAGGATGCTGTTGGGGTATCATAAAGTGCTTAACGATGCTCTAAAAAAATGTATTTTAATGTGTAACGTTCTCCTTGTTACGCTCAGCTAACGGCTTAAGCGCCACCTTCTTAAATAAAAAGAACCGTTAACTCTGTCTTAATTTACCCGGCATGAAACAACCCTATCAGGGCAGGTTGCTCAAAAATTTTCAAAGATAACAGTTCTGGACCCAAACGTACAAAGCAAATTAACCAAATTGTAGAAAAGAGATATAAAATAAATTAACTACGCGAATTAAAATCTTCAAAATTAACCTAAGGGGAAAATGTAACAGTTGAAAGAAACCCAATCCAAACTAATTAATATATACAAGCCAAGTGACGCCCATAACAAAGTGGAGAATCTAAACTAGAAATAATGTATATTTTCTTCAAATTTACGAGCCGCGAAACTATGTAACTTAAATTTATTGAGTTTAACGACTTAATTTAAATTATACAACTAGGAATTTGTTCAGGGAAAACCTAATAATATCCTACTGTGGCGTTACGTTTATTTGGGTTCTACAAAACGAGCAAATTTTCGGACAGATCTGACCTTATTGTTTTCTTTTCGGTGTATCCGATCCCTCGTTGGATGTTTTTCGCATGCACCAGCCTCAGCACAAATTTGGCTAGCAAATAAGGGGTAAAGGCGTCCCCACAAGTCGTGGAATGTTGAACTGATAACTTTCCCGGTGGTCAGCTCATACCGCACAGAATAGCAAGAAATCCGTCCTACACAATAGTAGATGTTGCGCTACCAAGGTGCCGTGACCGAAACTGGACCTGATGGTCTAAAAGCTGTGTCACCAACAACAAGCGATAGATGGAGCTTGTCCTTGCTAATGGTCCGTCTAGAATCGACGATACTTGTCGATACTAGCCGTTACTAGCTGTTCTATCCGGTACCAGCCGCCCGCGTTGACCGGGCACAGAGGGCCTGAGTTTACAATTCACAAAATTTTGAACAACTTATTAATTGTTATGATCCAATGATCTTGCACTCAATAACTTCAGATTATCGAGTTTAGATTTTCAATTATTCTTCTCCTGTATAAATTGTTTCACTTCGACTAAATTAATAACTAAAATCAGGAAACTTCAAATGGATTCAAAGGACGCGAAGTAGCTTGGTATGAGCCTAAAACAACTGCGTAATTTTTCACCCCGTACAAAAGATTTCTTTGTATGGCTGACTTTGAAAGAATAAAGTTCTCATTAGTGAACACAGATATATAAATATTTTCGATTGTCGTGTGTGATCTGATCTGGCTAATTTGCTTTGACTCCTATCGTACAGTCCAGTCATAGAAAAGTTCAAACTAATATCGGCGTCATAAATATTAATGATGGTTTCAAAATCTAGATGGAAATATCTACAGGTGGTTGTCTAGGCTAACTGACAGCATTCAAATAATTGAAATCAAGCTTTTTTCCTTGAAGCTTTACTTGTACTAAAAGGGCAAACTAATTGAAGTAAGAAAAACAAAAACAAAAATAGAAAAACAATAGGGTTCACAATGACGCTACAAATGAAAATAAACAACTTCGCAGAAGACCCTAACGAACTACATCAAAGGAATAAACAGCGGACGTCCCGGGCTCTCCGAAAATTGGATCACCCTAACCCCTATTACACGAAACATGTTTCCGAACAAGAACAATCCCTCATCAAAACTATGTTCGCTGCGGGCTTACGGCAAGTTAACAGTTTTTTTAACACCAAGCGAAGACTCCTTGAGCTTGCATTCGCAAGTTTACCGGAACATCTGGATCTGGTTGAACCCCCCACTCCACTGTTACAGATCGACAACCATCACACGTCTTTTGTTTCACTGTTTGACGTGACCGACAATAATTTTGTTAAGAGATATGACAATTTCGACAATTTTATGTGTGATTTCAACGCGTATGATTACAGCCAGCTGGAAACAACATTTGCCGATACCGATTGGAATGCCATCTTGCGGATCGGAACAATTGACGATTAACTGTCAGTCTTTTATGAAAAACTTTATGAAGTCTGCAATGATTTTGTGCCTCGAAAAAGACAATAATTCTAATCAACCGTGGTGGACCTCGCAGCTACGCCATCTCAGAAACATGCTAAGGAAAGCACGACACCGCTTTTTTCTCACAAAGTCCGAAAGTGACCGAATCACCCTACGTAATCCTGAATCATTGTACAGGTCAGTAATGCTAACCACATACGAGAATTACATATCAAGAATCCAGGCCAGTGTCAAACAGAACCCATCGCGCTTCTGGGATTTTGTGAAGAAACAGAAATCATCTTCCCGAATTCCTTGCTACGTCAGCTACAACGATGCTCATGCTAGCTCAGTTCAGAAACCGCTAATCTCTTCGCCATATTCTTCGAGAATGTGTTCAGCAAAGTGTCGCCTGTACAACGTCAAGACTGTTTCGCCCATATACCCTTGCATTCCATCAACCTTCACATCATCCAATTTTACCCCAATGAAAACTCGCAAGCCATCGAAGACCTCGACGCCAAAAAAGGATCCGGGAAAGCGTCATTCCACCAGTGTTTCTGAAAAACTGCACATTGTCATTCCGCACATTGTCATTCCGAATTGGATAACGCAGTGGATATTTTCGTATCTTTCTGACCGAACCTCGTATGTAATGGTTAACTCAGTACAATCCAGTTGATTTTGCATGACGTTCGGTGTACCCCAGAGCAGTGTCCTTGGTTCACTGATATTCAACATTTTTGTGAACGATCTGTGTCTGATTCTCTCCTCGTTTAGGCTTTCGTTTGCCGACGACCTGAAATTTTTTTCGTGCTATACTGTACCCGGATGATTGCACCATTCTACAGAAAAATATCAACAGCTCTAGTAATCCCGTGCTTCACCAGTACCGTATGGATATTGAAACACTGGAGCGTGTTACCTCTATCTGCGATCTGGATGTAACCATCGATGAGAAGCTTAGGTTGAATGAACATGTTGGGATTACGACTTCCAAAGTATTTCTGTTCTTGGGTTCATCCGTTGACATGCTTCCGAATTCGCTGACGTACATGCTTTGAAAACACTGTACTGCACGCTGGTGCGATGCATCCTAGAATATGCTTCCCCGGTTTGGTCTCCGTACTACGAAGCGCAGATTCTTTCAATTGAACGGGTACAGAAAAAGTTCGTAAGATTTTCATTGCGGCTACTTCACTGGAACGATCCAAACAATCTCCCTCCCAACAAATATACACAAATGCTCCATAAAACAGCACACGTCCTAACCAACGGTTCATCACAACAAAATCATCAATATTAGGCAGCGCAGTGCCTCTAGGAAAATTAAACAATGAGCCAAATGTTAACTGGATTTTAAGGAACAAACCACAGCAGCGTAATAATCCAAGCAATCCACTTAGATCACACCCCGTTCGCACTACAATTTATATAACGTGATATTACATATATACATCTAGTTTTCACTGGAAATAATGTGCATGGCATTTGATATCAAGATACAGTCATACCTCGATATAACGTAACTCAATTTTTTTTTCGTTACGTTATATCGAAGCAAATTTTTTTTTCGAAGAATGTTTGTTGTAGCTTTTTTTTCTTTAAAAGAATTAACGCAAAATCAATGTTATTCACCCAGCGGGGTGTTCCAGTCTTTCTTACACATATTTTTTTCAATTTCTTCTAATAAATTTTTATTTTAATTTTTATTGTTCCTTAATTTTTTTAAAAAAATTGTTTATATATTTTTTCTCATATTATCTTTCTATCTTAGAATATTACTTCAAGCAGTATTCTTTTAATGTTGCATAAATAAAGGTGAACCAACTTTTGATTTCAGCTTATTCCAGACTACCCAGGGGGTAAATCTCTCGACCTTTATGTGCGCGAATAAAAAGTCAAAATGGTCCATAGTTGCCAGTAAGCATAAATTTTCGATTGTAGTTATGATAGATGTGTTAAAACACATAAACAACTTCCTATCTGCCGCAGCGACAACTGTGTAGTCAGTGGCCAGTTGTTTTCTTACGCGTATCTGATTAAAAGATCGAATCCATTTAAGACTGCTTCATCCGACACGTTTACATATTCGTCATCATCTGCAAAACTCAAAGATTGTGATGCTTCTTTCTGCGTTGACATTAACTGCATTGTGTCGTCACCGTCATATGAAATGTCTTCATCAGCATCTTTGTGAAAAACACTTGCGATGATCTCATCATCGTCCAGCGGTTGGAAATCGGCATACTCCTCGTCGATTTCTTCGGTCTGTGCTATCTTCTCATCGTGTCTCTTACGACCGACAGCGGTACATCATACTTATCCTCGATTTCACGTACACTGATAGGCAAAATAAAGTGCCCACCTCTTCGTTTTTTCAATTTCTCTCATGTACTTGGTTCAAATTAAAGTAAACACAGTGTAGTTTTTTTTTCTTATTTTACATTTTATATTCTTTTTAAGTTTCACTAACAGTGACAAAATTAAGTGCCCACTTCAAAAATCGATATGTTTTCGATAATTTTCTATTGGATGACCCCTCGATTGTCTATGTTTTGATATTTTGACATGTTTTGAAGCGAACGGCTCAACCTGGTGCATTTGTATACGTGATCGCATTTGGTTCAATTGAAAAAATGGAGAACGCTGTGCTTTCGAAAGCAATTCCCTTGTGTATCCGAAAATTGGTCGTTCGTGATGTGCAAAACGGTGAATCGCACCGGGCTGTCGCTAAGAAGTACAGTATCAGTAAGGCAGCGGTTGGCAATATTCTTCTGAAGCTTAAAACGTTTGGATCAGTGGTGGATCGCCCTGGCAGAGGCAGGAAGCGGAAAACGGATGCGAGAACGGACACCAAGATCATGCGCGAAGTCAAGAAGAACCCGAAGGTAACTGTCCGCGAGATCCAGGAAACCCTTCAGTTATCAGTTTCTCGTAGCACAGGGGTTGAATAGCAAACTTGCCCGGAAGCGCCCATTTATCAGCAAGGCAAACAAAGCCAAACGGCTTAAGTTTGCTAAGGAGCATGCTGATAAGCCCCTAGAGTTCTGGAAAACGGTTCTCTGGACGGACGAATCAAAATTCGAGCTGTTTAACCGAAAGCGGCGGGTTTGTGTTTGGTGCAGATCGGGAGAGGAGCTTCAGGAGCGCCACATCCAAGGCATGATGAAGCATGGAGGAGGGAATGTGATGGTCTGGGGGTGTTTTTCGTGGGGTGGAGTGGGAAGCATTGAGAAAATCGACGGGATAATTACGGCAGATTCTTACATCAACATCCTGCGAGAAAATCTGGAGGTTTTGCTGATCCAGGCGGGCCTTGAAGAGAAGTTCGTATTCCAGCAGCACAACGACCCGAAGCATACTGCCAAGAAGACCAAGTCTTTCTTCCGGTCTTGGCGGATCAAACCACTGGAATGGCCTCCACAAAGCCCGGACCTCAATCCCATCGAGAATTTGTGGGCGATTCTCGATGCCAGGGTTGACAAAACTGGTGTTACCAATAAAAATAACTATTGTGAAGCCCTGGAGCGCGCCTGGGAAGAACTAGATCCACAGCACCTAAAGAACCTGGTCGAGAGCATGTCGAAGCGCCTGCAGGAGGTCCTGAAAGCCAAAGGAGGACACATCAATTATTGAAATGCTTTTATTTTACTTTAATTTATGTTTTCTGTAGCCTAAATGAAGTGGGCACTTTATTTTGTCACTGTTTTTTTTTTTTTTCAACACAAATTGATTTTTTTTTCTTTAAGTAAAACTCCTTTTTTGCAGTATTCCATAAGTGAAACTTAGAGAGAATATAAACAATGAGATAATAAAAAAAATACAGTGTGTTTACTCACATTTGAACCATATAAATGAGAGAAATTGAAAAAACGATCAGGTTGGCACTTTATTTTGCCTATTAGTGTACATTGTCAAGCATGTTCCAAGATTTGCGAATTGATTCAGCTGGAACTACCTCCCACGCTTGAGCGACCCAAAAGATTAAGTTCTTTTTGTTGATCTTCTTCAAGCACTCGTCAAATTCTCCTCCACGAATTTGAATTTCCTGCATCATCAGATGCTTGTAGCACGTCTTAAACATCTGAAAGATATTCTGATTCATCGGCTGAAGAACAGCTGGAGAAAGATGGTAAAAATTGATCCATCGGCAGTTTTTAGCTCATCTGCATTGTAATGAGCGGCTTTTAGGGGTAGCCTTTTTTGAGAAAGGTGGTCACTTTCGTAATGAATTCCCCAAAAAACTGTTCTTTAAAAAGCTCCTTTGCCATCCAAGCATTTTTGGATGCCCTGTAGTATACAGGCAACTCCTTAAGGTGTTTGAATGCTCGAGGTCTGCGAGACTTTTCAATCAACATTAATGGTAATTTGAGCGACCCATCCATGTTGCTGCAAGGCATGAACGTGATCCGATCTTTGTTGATTTGACGGCTCTTAACATATGTTCATATGGGCAATCTCTTGAATAAGAGCCCACTTTCGTAAACAATCATCTGGTAAGAGATTCTTTAGCTTGAACTTGTAGCATTTCGGGCTTATCAGTCGTTGGTGCTGTCATTTTTGCAAAAAAAAAAAAAGATGTAGAGAGCTTCGTGGGCATCGAGCATTCTCGAGACGCTTTCGTTTTGCAATAAATTAAAAAACAAAACATGTTCAATTGACTTCACGGAATATCATTTAAGTTGTTTACACATTCCTCCTTGTTGGCTATTTTTTTTTTTTTGAGAATGTTGTCCTCTGCATATTTCATGGCATAGATGGTAGATGCAGACCGAACTATGTATTTCTTCATATTTTTACTCATAGAAACACTAAGATCAAACCTCCGACTTAGTCGAACTTCTCGAACTATAAGTTGTGCATCAACAAAGAAGTTTTAACAGCTAGCTTCCTACTACATGTACAAAAATAAACAATCCACAGAAAAAACAGAAAACAGTTTGACGGCATATACAAGCCATGTTGAAGCATTGCACGCAACATCGCAAGCAACTTTTTGCCAAACCTTCCCAGATACCGGAGCGTAGTACAATTGAAGTACTATTGAAGTAGCCAAGTCCCTTTTCTCACTTCAATCGTACTTCCCATCCTAGTACAATCTTATTTCAATTGCACTTCAGATGTGGCAACCGATGGACTTGAAATGTCAAAATAGCTAGCGGTTTATTTTATAGTTTGGCAATAGGTTGAACGACACTCGAAGTGTATTAAGGCTGTTTATTGCAAATGGACCGGATCAAAAGAATGGACATCTTTAGTTCTAAGAATGGACAACTTTATTTCTAAGATACCTGATATATAAATTGAAAGATGTCTGGAATTGATTTGATTGAGCCTGGACAGATTTAAAAATTTAAAATAAAAATATGCAGTTAGATAAATCACGCTTACAATAAACTACAAAAAATAGGGGAAAAATGTTACGTTATATCGAGGTTACGTTATATCGAGGTTACGATATATCGAGGTATGACTGTACTCTATATCACGTAATATAGGTTGTAGTGTGAACGGGGTATAAGAGTCACAAAAATCACAACAAAATTATTTTAAGTCACAAAATGTAACCAAATGCGTTATTCATGGCATGTTATTAAAAAATCATGTATAAATGCCCAGATTTGCTGAACTTTTTGATGATTTATTTCTGAAGGTTTTAAATAACTTTTTACAAAACGGCGTAAAATCACTTTTGCACTTTTTTGGAATAATGTAGATACGCCGCTTGTGTTGAAAACTAACTTGCGAATCGTTGTTATATCAATTTAATGCCCCTTAACGACGCGTTTGTAAAAGTCTTTATACCACAAGGTCAAAAATAAAGATTATTTTTAGTGAAAATTAATTTTTTTTAGCGAAGATATTTTTGCAAAGTTTTGTTGCAGAAAAAAGAAATACGTCATTTTGAAAAGTTCTACGTAACATTTCGATGTATCAACATTGAATCCTAGAGGGTTTGAGCTGTTTAGTGGAATACCTTTGGCTAGAAATTAGAAGAAAAATTAGTAATCTCCATTTAATTCCAACTACTTTTGCATATCTTGACAGATACGCGTATTTCGTCTACAATGTGCAGAATTCTTCAGTGTCTCGTACTACGTCGAGTTATTAGTACGAGACACTGAAGAAGTCTGCACATTGTAGACGAAATACACGTATCTGTCAAGATAAGCAAGGGTAGTTGGAATTAAATGGAAACTACTCATTTTTCTTCTAATTTCTAGTATCAACATTGTTATTCGCAGAATGACGTATCATTTTGACGCAAGTAACATGCCATGTATCATACTGGCCTATTAAAATGACGTATTATCATTTTCTATTGCAGACCGTTGTAAGGAACATTTTTCTAAATCAAACTTGAATTTTCACTCCTAGTGTGATTTTTAAGAACAGTGATGTAATATCTTTTACCAATGTGTCATTCAGCGGAATTGGATTGGGATAAACATGTCCGGTTTTCAAATAGGAATAAAAATAAACTCAAAAAAGTTCAATGCTGATTTTCTCATTTTCGTCGAAATGTTACTTACATCCATTTGAAAAAGTACTCGAGATTTAATAAAATGGTAATGAAAATTCTAATGTTTACTTCGCAAAATATTTGATGATCAAAATTGCAAAACACGTCAATTTAGGAGCACGGCCTACTTTGACAATTAATGTTGTATAATAACTGGTATGTTAGTTTGTATTCAAGCTTGCCATATTCATATTCTGCGAACTGTTTAAGTCAGTTTGTTTGTATGTTATTTCTTATTGTTTTTAATTTATCAAATTATCTTTACGTGATAAGTTCTATTCAAAACAAAATATTAGAGAACAAGCAAACAAGCGGATAATAATACATATTACAACCATAGATGAAGGCCGCAAGTAAAACGTAGGTTACGGAAAATCCAGTCGTTTCGCCTTTAACTTACTAAAAAAGTCACCAAAATAAAATAATTACTTGAAACGTTTCTTCTACTGCCAACTGAAACTATTCCCACAGAATTGCAGATATTTTGAAAACAATACAACTCCAACAGACAAAGCATCCAAGCCAAAGATCATTCTTCAATTCATTATCCTTGCTCACGTCTGTGCGAGTACGTGCATGAAGGCAGTCTAAATCAAACGAAATCCTCATCTACGGAAGAGACCGCTCGCTTGTTGCCCGACTTTCTCATTGCACCTCTTGCAAACCATCTCTCAGCACGCCCTGCTGCTTATTGCTGTGAAAAGATATCACCCCGGCAGCAGCAGTCAATGCTTTACTCACGCTTCACCGGTTTGATAAGACCGGTCAAGAATGTTTATTATAATCAGAATGTTTTCGATTTTCCACAATCAGCCAACCGATCCGACAACGACCGACCCGTATGCCTCTCTTCTGCTTCTTGGTTCTCTCGCATGCATCTACAATACAAGTAGGTAGCCACTGTGTGTTCGGAAATCTATCGACAGCAGAAAGGATGCAATTTATCGAAATCGTACCGATTGCTTACCGAGTCGTCGATGGTTACCGTCCTCCCATCCGTACCCAGTTCTGGCCTGTAGTCCAATGATCTGCAGCAAGTTGCCGCCACCACCGTTTTATGAAAGATCAGCTAGCCAAGAAGCGCAGGAAAAAGGGTTTTCCATTTCTTTTATTCATTCTTCACCGTACATCTAACATCAGTTGAGAAGTATGCTGGTTGTTGAGACTGCTTCTAGCATTAACAACAGAAGGATACCTTCATGCCGGGTGTTCCCTCAGTTGTGACGGTGCACTATGGTCAAAACGTTCTGGTAAACTTAAAATCAAGTTCCAAAAAATTCAACCTTCCATCAGCACCAGTTTAGATAATTTAGATAGAAATCTCACCATTTCACAATCACTAGAAACGTCAACAGTTCAGTTCAATCAGCGGAAAACTATTTCCTCAACTAGATGCTTATCCAAAATATTCCACCAGGCACTGCAAGCCTGAGCAACTCGTTCGCACTCTCTCGTCCATCGAGTGCACCTTCCAGATAGATATCGTCCAACTTAGTCAAGATATAACCCCTTTTGTATTATTGTAATTGAAATCCATCCGTACGGAGCATCAGCAGTACCGGCAGCTTCGTTAGCCAACGCTAGTTTTCTGGCCCATGCTCGAGACTCGTCGGGTGGAAAAGGGCGCAAATGGAAAACTTGGGTGGTATCACCTTAGCCGATCACCTGAGTTTGACGACTTGATTTCAATAAAGCATCGCATCATTACATCTTCTTCGGTGTGTTTCCCCCCTTTTCCCGATCGCCCGGACCAGTAGTGGCTCTTATTCTTTTCGATTTCTCACTGGTTTGGAACGGTACGAACTTTTTTGTATACCGAGTTGAGTTGAGCTGTATGCGATTATAGCAATCTAGCACATCTTGGCCCTTTCAGCAAGGATTTCTGCACTGCATTACGGTTGAGTGGATTTTAGACGTACTTTTCTGTATCGACATCAACTGCACTGTTCTCGGTACGATGCTTGAAGATGCTGTTGCTGTTGGTCGATGATGACTTTTTACATAACTAGCTACTGTGTGGAATGAGTTTTCTTGCATACTGGCTGAATGGGAATGGCTTCATGCATACTGATTTGACCGTTGCTGCCTGTCGTGTTGAAAACCACTAATCAGGATGTGCTGTTGAAATATGTTGAATGGTTTGATCTGAAAGGCACGATTGTTGTTTGGGGGGGGTTCAAATAGTAGTAGTAGTGATTTTAACCCGAATGAACAACAGGGCTAGACGCTTAATTTGTATCGACGAATACAGTATAATTTAACTGGGGCTTAGAATAACTAAAGGTATTGCCAAAAGGGAAAAATCGCAAAGGCCCAAAAAGCCTAAATTAGTTACCAATTTCGATGAAATAAATTGACCTCTCTTGAAATCATCAAAATGTGTGCCCTTACAATAAAACTATTTGTCATGAATCGGCCATTGTAACGAGCTCAGTTGGACTCTGAATCACTTCTAGTTGCTAGTTAAAAAATGCAAATCATATCTGCCAGGACAAAAAGTCTGCATCACTTTCAAATTAACCAATTCTATACTAGAGGGTGTTAAGATTAAAGCTTGGACCAATTAAAATTTGACACATTTAATATATCGTGCATTTAAAGGGCGTATTCGATAAAAATTGAACATACATATTTACTATCGAAAATTAAACCGATTAGGGAACGTCCATTAATTACGTCACGCAAAAATTCACAATATTGAACCCCCCCTCCCCCCCCCCCTTGTCACGTTTTTTGTATGGACCTCCAATTTTTTTTGTATGGATCGTCACGTTTTCTCAAACCCCCCCTCCCCCCTTACTGCGTGACATAATTAATGGACCTTCCCTATCAGATTTTCTTGAAATTTTCAAGGAATGAAAAACTACTAATAAGCTACACACTTAGAAAATAACACTGAGTTTGGTTCAATTTTCTACCTAATCACATCGGTCACCATGAAGAAACCGAATAAATCGTTTATATATGCTGTTTTCGGGTGTATTTTTTAAGTCAAATCCGAGTTTCGGTTACTATACAATATATTTGACAGGTAAAAAATAAAGATGAACCGAACAGTACGGTTGAGCAGGGATATTAAGGAGTTCGGTACACAAAAACCAAGAAAACTCGGTAAACTGAACTGACCACTCGCTGAATATTCTGAAACGTCAAACACTTCTCTTCGAACCAATGCACAGTGGGACTAAACGGACACAACTTACCACAGATGAGACGCCGCAGGATTGGCTGCTTGAATTATATCATTTTTCATGGGAAGTTTGCCCAAAAAATGAATGGTGCCATTTTCAGCCTGCGCCGAGCCCGGGAAATGGTCCATTTTACCCCATTTACCCCTAAAAATTTGTCTTTTTGAGTTGGCATCAATGTTACTACAATCGCCGCTGAATGGTTTGCCTGCATAGAAATCGAATGGTGCAAATTTCATTCAGTTCCGAGCTTGGAAAATGGCTAATTTTGTCCATTTTGCCCAATTTAACCCTATCTTTGTGTGTTCTTAATCTTATATTCATATATAATCGCCGCTGAATTTTCTACATGAAAAGACCATGTCGTACGTGAAAAACACTGAGAAATCGAATGGTGCCATTTTCAGCCTGTGCGGAGCACGGTAAATGGTCCATTTTACCACATTTACCCCTAAAAATTTGTCTTTTTGTGTTGGCATCAATGTTCCTACAATCGCCGCTGAATGGCTGAATGAATATGCGATTCATTTTTACCTTGAATATAACTTTAAAGCTTTCCAATATGTTTATCCTTAATATCATAGAACTTAATATCATAGAAAAAAAAAACAAAGTGTCATTTGCAAGGAACACCTACATCAATTAACAAATTAGTAAATGACTGAGAATGTATTAGAAAAAAAATCAAACAAAGAAAAAAAACTCGTGTAAATAAATAGCTTATATATAACTATGTAAATGAATAATTTTGTAAATAATCTTGTAAATTTTGTGAACAAATAAGTGAATAAATGAATAACGAATACAACTTCCAACTTTACAAGTCCAATTAATTTGACCTCCAGAAACGAATTCTTTAAACAATAAATCTCTTTCAAGAAAAACAAAAAAAAAACAATAAGAAAAATATAAGCCTTGTTTTGTTGGGCGCCAAATGTAACCGCTCGACCCAACGTGCTTCCCGGAAATGTCAGCAGATGGTTTAAGCGCCACTCCGTTGGGAGACCATCCACCTGTTTGCAGGGTTGCCCGGCCTGAGACCTCTCAAGGGAAAGGGTTTTGGGTTCCAATAGTGGAAGGAAAGCGCGAACGTCGGCCGGCTACTAGGTTTCAACCAGAAAACTTCTCTTTCAAATGACTTCGGCCGATTAATAGGCGCAAAGGAAAAATAAGCCGATGAATAGACCGCTCTCACTATAAATCATCACTGGCGGACTGAACGGGTAAATTTTGATCTGTTTCATGGAAGAATAAAGAGTGTTCTTTGGTTGGATTCGGAGCCAACCTCCCCTGCAAAATAGACGAAACTACTTGAAACCGGACCCGGATGACCTGAAAACTCCCCTACATTACTTCTTCTTGTTCATCATAATGGAAACCAGTCGGTTTGTCTGTGGTACCATAAAGAGTTTATTCCATTCGCTTTCACAACGTTGTATTTCTATTTATATCCTTTATTCAAACCTGTATGCCTACATTACCGATATGCTTCTCTCTCCTATCATCTCCTGTTCTTTCCTATTCATTTCTTCTCATCACCATTAACTTCCTATCTATCCACTATTCTCACGTGCTATCTTGGCGGTGGCGGTGGCAAAAAGTTACACCATGCGCATGGGAAATTAATACACAAAGGTTTCTTTTGCACGGGGGATACGGTCCACTTTTAGTATGGAACCGTGTAAAAAAAGGCTAAATAGGGATGATAAATTCACATGCTTAAACATTTTATATTGCTTCGATTTTTTTTGTATGTGTTACCTTTCCACACAATGGTCAAATTACAGTTGTTAAAATTTTGAGTATTTACACCAAAAATTGTGAGTTTTTTGAAAAACTGCCATATGATTACTTTTGGCCCAAATCGTAAAATGTGCTTTGAATAAGGTCGATAAGTTGTTTCGTTCTAGAGTTATCGCCGAAAACAACCCGTGTAAAAAAAAACCGTGCAAAAAAAAACCTTAGTGTAATTATACGTGCACTTACTCACGGGACCACGTTGACATGTGGGAATATGCTGACTACTTGTCGATTAGTCTGCTGGATGCTCGATGTGTCGATCGGTGCTGTCGCTGGTCGATGAGTGTGTCGATCGTTTGCGGTTGGTGGGTGGTTTTCGCGCCGATTACCACATGCTGGAAGTGTGCTTACACTGCACGCACGGAATCAACCGTTTCTTGGTGATCGCCGATGGTTCATGCGCCGACGGCGACTCACTGAATATTTGTAGCTGCAACGTGTACTGCCGATGCGCTTTCGGTCGTCACCGATCACGGGTAACTCACGCTATTTCCGCTGGGCGCGATATTAACGGGCGCGGCCCCCTTCGGTCACGTGTACTACCGGGATCCTTCAAAGCTTGTAGAGTGGGGTCAGGAATAGTTGTCTGGGCGAATGATGAGGTGGCGGGCTTTCGGCACGTTTGCCACAAATCTGATGGAAAACCATATCCCACGCATTAGTTTCAACCCCCACCAAGAAGCACGTGATTTACCTGGATAGCTTTTCGACACTCGCCAGCACGTTTCACTTCCTAACGTTAGCACGTTTAAGTCTAACTCAACTAACTAAGAGAGAGAATAAAAACTAAAATTAGTAACTTCGAAGAGCTTCCAGGTCACTTTCGTTCACCTTTAAATCCACCTCACGACACGAAACTAAGCTAAACTACTCCTGCCGCTTCCACAATCCAGATCAAAGTGAACGAGTAACAGTCAGAAACCCTCAGATAAAGCGCAAGATTCTCGTGATCCACGCAACCGGAATTGACTTCACGAAGTCCTCAAATTGCCTTTACCCCCTATTAAACGCCCGATATGTAGAGGGGAACTTAGTCTTCGGGTTGCAACAAATTTGGCCAGCCGAACTTAACCGAAAACGACTTAAAGAGGTCAAAACATCTTGAAAGAGTTTGGCACAGGTCGATGGCCACCCAACGACGTTCTATGAGATGTGCTCCCAAGCGCAGGCATCTGCTGCCACATGGTTTAAATGCTTTATATTTAAGGGAACTCATTCGTTCTACTCTTTGTGAGTGGTCGACGCTTTTATAGCGTAAAAGTTTTTGATTGGCTTTGAAGAAGCGGTGAATATGATTGAAGATATTTTCCAAATTTATATAATTAAATATTTACAATAGAATTTACAAAACTATACACTATTGACAAAACCAAACTGTATCGACCCGAACGATCGTTACACTGCATAGAATCCTATTTCATATTAAAAATGTGGGCAAATCGAATGGTGCAAGTTTCATTCAGTTCCGAAATCGGAAAGTGGCTTATTTTGCCCAATTTCTCCAATAATTTGAGATTTTCTTGTTCGTACCCTTTCAGCTACAATTGCTGCCAAAATTTTTGGCTGAAAACAGCCTATCTTACGTGAAAAAGTCTAAGGAATCGAATGGTGTTATTTTCGTTTAGTTACAGAATCGGGAAACTGTCCGTTTTGCCACATTTAACCCTATCTTTGTGTGTTTTTACTGTGCAGCCACCTGGCAGAGTTTATAAACAGACTGGTGAGTTAGTCCATTTTTTTTTGTCCAGACTAATGAAATAGGAAACTAAATATTAATTAGAATTCACAAAAAGAAACTATTCAATTATTGACAAATGAAGCACTACTTGTAGTAAAATATTAATATTTTTCTAGTTTTCAGCCCTATACCATGAACTTCGTTGACGAGCAGGCAGAGGAGAGGTGTCAACTCAAAAAGACACATGTTCAGGGGTAAATGGGGTAAAATGGACGATTTCCCGGGCTCGGCACAGGCTGAAAATGGCACCATTTAATTTTTTGGAAAATTTCCCATAAGAAATGATATATTTCAAGCAGCCAATCCAGTGGCGTCTCATCTGTGGGAATTTGGGTCCGTTTTTTCCCACTGTGCAATGCCGCGACGACTATGTCTACCGAAAAATTCGGTTATTTTAGCTGACTTGGTAAGCTCTGAAAAATCATCAGCCATTTTATTCCGCGTGCGGGCGAAGAATGTCTGTTTTCGAAAATTCTCCGTATTGATTTTTGTAACAGATGAAAATGGAAAACATTACCGAGAAACGACAACAAGCGGATGCACGTTAAGTAATATTTGAGGATTGTTTGCATCAATAAACAATGTAACTGACGAAACTGGTTTTATTACTATGAAATTCGACGCTATTTCAACCAAAATTCCAGCTCTGCCATATAGAACTGTAACTGCAACAGGACACAGGAACTTTCAACACTTTCTCTTCATATCTTTCATTCTAGCAAACATTACTGTCCACTCTTGGTGGGTCATGGTGATGAGCGAACATCTCCTTCTACATCATAATCGTTACTCCCCGCACGGAGAATACAAAAACATAACAATTAGAGTATACAAATGATGATGCTTGGAGCTAGCATACATCCTCAATGTGTAAAAACTGTTGATCTCAAACTAAGGCAATAACCTGCACCGGCCTCGCCCGAATGCAGGGCAAATAACGAAAGGATAGGAATGTGTTGACTCACTTCCACGAGAAAACACTGGGATGTTTAATAACAGGATTGGGTGGCAGCAGGGTTAACACTAATGTCAGTACAGTACAGTAAAGCTGAAAAATTTTCAATAAAGAAAATAGAGCAAAAAAATTGATTTTTATAGGGACACTCGAAACTAAGGTGTGGCCCATTTAAAGCGTGTCCAGAGTTAAATTGCATCACTTTAAACTCGCTCTCAAAAACAAGTCTCACAACCGAGTGTTATGAAATATTCAGGGAATAAAAAACAATGTATAATCTTGGTTTAGGTATTTTTTATTTCACTGTATTTCTGTACCATATCCAAAAGCCCGAACTTTCTTCTTATTACCACGCATAAGATTTTGTACAACGCTTGCACCGCCTTTTTTTTCCGCTTTAAACCATGACTTGAACATTTCCTGTGCTGTAGTAACAACTTGAGGATGCTTACAAAGTTTGTGCTTCATTATAGCCCAATATGTTTCAATTGGCCGCAACTCTGGACAGTTTGGGGGATTAAGATCCTTCGGCACGAAATTGACACCATTCGTCTTGTACCACTACAGAATATCCTTGAAGTAGTGACGCCCGGCCAAAAATTTGTAGAATCGTTGTGTGTTTTGAGAAACGAAACCAATCGTTTCTTCAGGCATTCATTCATGTAAACTTGACCATTTACAGTTGAAGTTGGTAAACACCATACGAACAAATCCCATGCCAAATCAGGAATTTTTTGGGGAACTTTAGCCTGGTGCGAAACAAGTGGGTTGTCGAAGTGCGTGTGCAAAATGTTCTCGCGCACTTGCTGTTCCTTCGACTCCATTTTCGAAACTACGACACATTTCACAATGAAACCCCCACGCAGTGTAAACAATACACGCTGAGGTCATTTCACTCAAAATTTCGTTGAAATCAACCAAAAGGGCGGAATGTTACAGCTTATTGAAAGTGATGTAATTTAACTGTGGACACCCTTTAGTTTTGGAACAAACATATTTGATTCTTACAGCAACCCTAGCGGTCACATTTGTAAGCTATGACATCTTATGTGTTCCCTATAACAGTAACAACATTAGAAGTTTTTTTTGGGGAGGATTTCGAACGTGTTCCAGAAAAATACAAAATGGAAGAAGAAAGAACAAAAATAATTGTGCGCAATCATTTGGAAAACTCTTCGTGGTCTGGGCCAAAACTTGCTAAAGTGTTGGGTTTCCCCCAAAAAACGTGTGGCGTGTTTTGAAAAAGTGTCGACAAGTCGCAAGCCTCAAAGCAAGCGTCCGGCGGGTACTGTCAACCGTCAACTGCGGAACAAAGTCATCAGTCAAACAAGGCAAAGCCCAGCATCTCAAACCGCGATTTGGCCAAAAAGATTCGCGCCGCACGCAGTACCGTGCAACGGATTCGTCTCCGGGAAGGCTTCAAGCCATACCGTGCCTGTAGACAACCAAACAGGGAACAAAAGCAGAAAAATACGAGCTTGAAAACTGTATGATCAGGTGTTGCCGAAAATTCAAGGGCTGTCTCCTCATTGATGACGAAACCTATGTAAAGACCGATTTCAAACAGCTACCGGGACAATTTTACTTGGCTACGGCTCGGGGAGATGATCCTGCCAAATTAAAGTTTGCGTATGCAGATAAATTTGCACGTAAATACATGATTTGGCAAGGCATCTGTACCTGCAGTAGGAAGGCGAAGGTTTTTATCAATGATAAGACATTTAATTCAGAGCTATTCAGAACGGAATGTCTCCAAAAGCGAATATTGCCATTCATCAGATCCCACAATGAACCTGTCATGTTTTGGATGGATTTTGCAAGCTGTCATTTCAGTAAAACAGTGCTGCTGTGGTATGAAACCAACGGGATTCAGTTTATATCGAAAAAACTCAACCCACCAAACTGTCGCCAGCTCAGACCGATAGAGAGATTTTGGGCTATTATGAAGAGAAAGCTGAAGGTGAATGGCAGTCTCGTCAAAAGCATCAATTAGCCGGCGTCGGTGGTGTAGTGGTAAGCGTGACTGCTACTGGCACCCAGTGGGTCTGGGTTCAATCCCAGACGACGTCGGTGGTTTTTCTGAGGCCAAAAATCTGGTTACGCCTTCCTTCGGAAGGGAAGTAAAGCCGTTGGTCCCGATTCATAGTCATGAGTCGTTAGGTAGGGTCCAGGTGGTGGAGTCGTCTCCCTGGCGTCGGTAATTGTCACCATGTGAGGAAATAGGCCGACGGAAAATAAATGAAAAAAAGACATCAATTAATTGAGAACCAAGTGGAATAAAATTGCCAAAACGACAAATGAGAATTATTCGGGAAAAGTCTGCAAATTTCTTCGAAATCAAGATGATTAATTGTTTTTGTATTTTCCCTCTGAAGTTCACATAAAGTCAAACATATTAGTCAAACATATTAGGAATACTATTTTGTTAATGTATATCCGAAGTATGTGCAATAGTCTATGCTTCAATTTTAACTGGGCCACACCTTACGTAGGAAAAAAAGCACTCAATCGGTCATTTCAAAAGCTACAGAAAAATATGTTCATATAAAGTTGCTTAAAATTTCAATATATGCCTTTATTTCAGTAAATAAAAAAGTTAGATTATCGATTTCTCTAAAAACATGGAACACTGTAGACAATTTTGCTCCAAAACTTCAAACTTAGGTTAAAAACGCATTTCTCCAGCTAGATTTGCATTCTGGACCACTGTGCAATGGCATAAAACAAGAATGAGTTGAATAGGTTCATTGGCAGGAAATTCATCAATCAAGTACATACCATGTCTAGAACACTCGTATGAACCAAGAAGAAAGCTACTATCAATGTCGATGTTCATTACTTCTCATTTCTAGTTTGATTTAGAAAAAGTTGTTCTGCTGGTGACCCTAGTAGCACACTTGTTGCCATTCGGTTGAGATATCATAAATACGACTTGTTAAGTCATAATCAAGTTACTACAACTAATAAAGGTCGTAGTGTGCTACATGGGGAATATAGTGCACAATTCATTGTTATCTAGTTGTACCATAGATGGATATTTGAATGTTTTTCGAAAGTAAGTAAAAGTATTGTCGAGTGCTCTGAACACTGAAGAAGTCGAACACTGAAGAAGCAGACGAAATAGGCCTACATGTAAAAAAATAAGCTCTTTGTAGTGGAATTTAACGGAGTTTGCTCGCGTTTACAAGGGATAGTTTGAAAAATTGATTTCAATTCCTTTTTATTAGCTGAAGTGATCAAGTGAAGTGTTAATTTAAATTTTTCTAGTTTTACAATCACATAAGTTTTTCCACAGAATTTATCTACACATTTTAGCATGAAGGAACATGACAAACAATAAAGGTTAATTTGTTTTTTCAGAATTGAGGACGCTGAGGACATGAGGACGCTGGTTGCCGTAGCTTGGGCAATGTTGTCAATTTGACAAGTGCGAAGATCATGTTTAGGCAGGGTATATATTCCATTCTTATTTATTCAATAATTAAAAAAAAATGGCATTTGATTATAAGCAGTATAGAATGGTATTTAAATATTTGTGTTTAGTGGAAATATGATAAAATACTTCATTTATTTCAGGAATCATCAAACCAGGCCCTTAGATTTTTCAAGCTGCTCTCTTCGGCTTATAGATTCTGTTGATTCTGAAAATAGCAGCAAATTAAATATCTTTTCACTTAATTATTATCTTTTTTGATTGAACTGATCTTGATTTTCAGCTTTTCCAGGACTGTTAGGACGTTACTACATATCTCATTTTTATTTTGCAGTAACAATCCAGTAGATGTCAGATATATTATGTAAATACAAATATTATATTCTATTACATAAATTACATACATATAACAAAAGATAACAAAATATAAAGGGGGAATAACAAATAACAAAAGATAAAAGGGGAATACACACGGAAAATTCGGAGGAGGAATTCGAGAACAAGCAAATAAGGAGTGTATCGAAAAGTAGTTATAAACTTCCAAATAATAAAATAGGCACGAAAACATGGTTAAAATTAACATACTATTTCAGTTTATTATGGCTGATGTTTACAAAAGATCCAAACGGAAAAACTAGTCATCATGTTCATTTCTATAGAATGCCCGTACCTTTGATTTGACACCTGCCATCAAATTCTGCACAGTGACCTTTGTGCACTTCCTGGATGCCGCTGCCCAATTTTTTCTTAAAATCGGTCATGTTTTGGGACACTGTACCATCCTTCTTAAATATACGCTTGACTATTGCCCAATAGCGTTCGATCGGTCGCAACTGGGGACAGTTTGGTGGGTTGATGTCTTTTTCTACGAACTTGATGTTATTCTCCGTCAGCCACTGTAGAGTGGATTTGGCGTAATGTGCCGATGCCAAATCTGGCCAGAAGAGAGGAGGGGACTGGTGCTTTCTATACAATGGTAGCAACCTGTTCTTCAAACATTCCTTTTGATAAATCTCAGCATTTATAGTTCCTTTTGTATAGAAAATTGAAGAACGCAAGCCACATGTGCAAATAGCTTGCCAAATGAGCACCTTCTGACCGAATTTCTCCATCGCAACAGTCGTATCTGCGGTTGGCACACGTTCCCCAACAGATTTAGTATAAAACTGCGGCCCCGGTAGCGTTCTTGAATCTTCTTTAACGTATGTTTCGTCATCCATCAAAATGCACTGGTCGACATTGTCCAAAATGCAGCTGTACAGCTTTCGAGCCCTGGTTTTGGCACGAGACTTTTGTTCCGGAGTTTGTTTGGGCACTTTCTGCTTTTTGTACGTCTTCAAGTCATTCCTGCGCTTGATTCGTTGAATCATTCCGATGCTGGTCCTGAACTTCTTGGCTAGATCGCGAGTAGAGGCAGATTTGTTCCGTTGAATATAATCCACAACTCTTTGGTCCAAATCGGGGTTGCTGGAGCCGGGTTTCCGGCCACTTCTTGGTAAATCCTTGAGGGAGCACTCCTTACCAAACTTTTCGATGATGCGTTTTACACTTGCCGGGTGAACATTTACTCTTTTCGCAATCTGGTTGTAAGTAACACCCTCTTCGGTGCACCAAGTGTGCAGAATTTTCTTTTTAGTCTCAAATTCAATTCGCGACATTTTGAATACAACTTTATCAACGGAAATGAATGAACCGAATAATCATTTTTGACATGTAAACAAAGCAAATGGCGCTTACACGCTAAAAATATATACAGTAGTTTATGCGTAATAACGCATCGAATGTTTATAACTACTTTTCGATACACTCCTATACACCGTGAACTGAATCACGTAATCGGGAATTAGTTCACGTTTTTGGGTAAAAATCATGAAAACGTGAACTAGTTCACGGTTAGTTTTCAATTTCGTGAACGCTTTTGTTTCTGTGCAGGGTGCCAAACGAAGCGTAGACTGGATGAGGGATTCGTGGTTATCTGGCCCAAGTCATGGATGACAACTATGTCTTCCTTGATGGAAATCATCAGATCGAGATCAGCGAAGGTCTAATTATCTTCCGACAATCTACAGTGAGTTTGCTAATCCTATTTTTAACAAACCACCAGGCGAGAATCCTTATGTGTATTGCTTATTGTTCATTTCCTGTAATAACAGCGTTCCGTTGGAAAGAAACTCTCTATCTTTTCCGTAGGTTTAGTGTAAGTGCTTCTGCTTACGGGTCCACGACCCCCGTTTTGGCACTTTATAGAACGGAATAGTATGGATTACAGGTATGTACAGTTTGCCATTGAGAGGAACTGTACACCATGGCAAGTCCGGCTCTGATGCTGGCTTCCTATAACACTATTCACTTCACAAAATGGGTTGCAGATTTAATCGTAGAGTCATTTGACGTTATTGATCTTTACTTTGGATCATTTTGGCATTGCTGCTCATACAGTTCGGACGTGTTTTTAATCGTTCCTGACCGCGTGCTTTATTTAATTTTTTGTGTGGGCGTTTTATTTTCGCTGTTTGTTTTACTCGGGACGTTAACTGTTGTTAGTTTATTCAATATGAATATGAAGTGTAAAATTTGCTTATTGGAAACTGCCACGGATTCGCTTATGTGGAAGTGTACTGGTTGTCCACGAGTTTTTCATGCAGCCTGCGTGGGAGTATCAGTGCAACGAAATTCTCTACGAAGCACAGTGAAGAACAGAAAGCCATGCTGTGAATCTTGCAAAGAGCTCTTACAAAATAAGCTAGACTTTAATCGTATCATCGAACAGCAAAAACAGCTTACAGAGCAAATAAATGCCAATACCGAGGTAACGCATCGTTTCGCGCTAGCACATGATCAACCAAACATTATTCACGAGGCAATTGAAGACTTGGATGGCTTACTGCAAGGAATAAAAATTGAGCTTTCTGCAATAAACAAAAACAGTAGCTTGGCTGGCAGTGTTTTTTCTATAAAAAACCATGTAACTTCGCTTTTTGATTCAGCTATGCTGGCTTCGAAAGAATGCACGGCTGCGTCATTAAATTCAGTAACGACAAATTTATCCAAAGACGTGCGCAATATAAGCAAGGAATTGAACCATCTACAGCAGCTGTCCATAGAAATCGCATCAAACTGCACGATGACATCGAATCCAGTATTGGAACTGGACATACTTGACGAGCTGAAATCATTGTCAGCGAACATAGCCTCCGTCCGATGCAGTGCTCCCGTTCCTCCCACACCTGATTACCCCAGTCTTGAAGTTGAGTTGACCCGAAAAAATGACTCTGGTTGGCGACTTCTGGGTACAAGGAAAGTGTGGAGCGCGCGTGCCCCACTGGATGGCTTCGGGGAGGCCGCCAATACAATTTCAACGTGGTGAAATTTTAAACCCGTGTCCGGCGTGCGGTGTATTTTTCCGCACCGACGCAGCTCACTCACCAAACTGGATGGATCCGGAGAGCTCTACAACTACAACGTGTTCAGCATGTGTAGGTTTTCCACGGAATTGACGAACCCTTTGCAGAAAGGCGACGATCTAGCAGAAACTGACCTTTTTGGAGTCCTGACGACCTCTCTAAATCTAAAGGTAAATAGTTTTAATTACACAAACTTTACTGACTCAATGAAACCAACTACTTCACCTCAGACACAAATAGGAACTGAAATTTTGGTGTATTGCCAAAATTTTAGTCGAATGAAAGGTCCACTAAGATTAAAGAAATCCACAACAAAATTTTGTGTTGTTCCTTGCCAATTATTCTTGCAAATGAAACCAGTTGGGATGAAAGTGTTCGAAGTGAAGAAGTTTTTGGTAATAATTACGATGTTTTTAGGGATGACCGTTACTTTCACCAGTCTGAAAAGAAATCAGGAGGGGGTGTACAAATTGCCATTTCAACAAATTTCAATGCAGAAATCATCTCGGCAGAAAAATGTAAGGATTTCGAAAATTTTTGGGTAAAAGAGCAAATGTCGGGGGAAACACACGTATTTACCTCTGTGTATTTTCCACCGAACAATGCTCGTAAAGACTCATCTGAAAAATTCTTTAGTATTGCCGATGAAATTTCGGCCAATCTTACCCCAGAAGTGAAAATTCACATATACGGGGATTACACGAAACGATTTCTCGGCCCTTGTTGTTAGATGCAATCAAGCGCTTTGGATTTTCAGGTTCTGCATACAGATGGTTCGTTAGCTATTTGTCTGACAGAACTCAACGGACGGCTTTTCATGATTCTGTTTCGAGCCCTGTGGAATCGAATAAAAATCAATAGCTCAATTAAAAAACAATTAAAATGGATTAAATGATATATTAAATGATCTTCGATTATGTAGTAGCAAATAATAATGATGATTACTGATTCAACCGCTTTCATAAAAGATTGAATTTTCATGTTCAATACTGGATAGTAAAGTCTTTCAAAGAACCGCTTATCGGGCAAATCCGCAAGTATGTTTACACAACCCTGGTACACAGTTTGAAAAAACATAAAACATAAAATAAATCGTAAAGGACGTCAAAAAAATTAAATACAAGGGGCGTTTGGATGTGTATGTAAAAATTACATACACATAATATATTTTCAATTGGGCACTATATTATGACACACCAAATTTACACCACGCATGGTTCAAAAATTCATTCGTTTTATTCTATGATGAGTAAATCAAATGTATCTCACCATAAACAATCTATGGAAATGATAGACGAGAAGACCATATATGGTGCATATAGACCGTTGTTATTAAATGGAAAAAATTTAATAATCAACGTAGTATTGATTTCTTTCCAGACACAGAATATGAAAGTATCTTACTTCCAATTGTTGGGGAAAATGAAACACTGCAGTTTATATTTAACAAAACTGCCAGTTTAGGGCTTAATCAAATCAATCATGGAAAAAATCAGCAAAATTGCTATTTAGATTTTCTATTGACAAATACTCAAGAAATCTTCTGTGTGACCGAATTTCTTACTATATTGTGGAAAAATAAAGCATTTCACAGTTTTCCTTTTTTATACACCAATACCAAAAACACGACGACAGCGAATATGAAGAGGTATTTCAATATCATTTGGCAAACTTTGACAGTCTTAGGCATAGGCTAAGTAGTATAAATTGCAAACGATTTTTAGAACCAAGGAAAATATCGAATCTTCTGTTGATGCATTTTACAATTTGTTATTCGAAGTTATAGTTGAACATGTGCCATTGAAAAAAATGAGGAGACAAATTTATTCAAAAAACCCAGTTTGGTATAATGAACAAATAAAAAAATTTAAAAACCACAAGCAAAGAGCAAATAAGGTATACAAAAGAAATTGTAGCAATGAGAATCTGGTAAATTATTTGAATATTTGCGACCAGCAAAATCAAGCAGTCAATATAGCCTTTGATGAGTAACGGGTGGCAACTAAAATTTTGGAATTTCTTTCTCAAGCTGTCAAAAAAAGACAAACATAATTAAAGAAGATCTGTTTTATTCAAATAAAAGATACATTGTCCATTGTTGAAAAAAAATTAGTGAACATTTGAAAACGGTCCGTAATCGGATGTTCAGCGAAGCTTCGTTTGATGTCGGAACAGGAGCGTTGTACGGCCTCCATGTCAACTTTGCGAATGCATCTCTTGATTCTACCAATCAACTGTTTGCAATTCGTGGCTCTCCAGTTATTTTTGTACACCAAGGAACTCAAAACCCCGAAGAAATCTTCGATTGGGCGACACTGAGGCAGATTTGTCGGGTTGTGGTTTTTGGGTACAACTGAGATCGAATGGGTATTCAGGAACGATTGTGTTTTTATGGCGTAATGCGATGACGCTTTATCCGGCCAAAACACGTATTGTCCATCAGCATGATGTTTTTGTAGAAACGGGATCAAAATGTTCTTCAAACATGCGTTCTGGTAGACATCTTGATTGATTGCCAAACCAGAGGGCTTGAACCATGGCTTAGAAATGCCTTTCTCGGAAATGGCAATATACAGCATCACTTTCTGTTCAAACTTATGTTTAAACTTATATTTTATGTTCGGAGGTGTAGTAGAACTATCCGTTGAATAATATCGATCGTTTCCGGGAATCTGCGCCTTCAAAAGAGGGAAGTAGCTTTCGTCGTCCAAAACAAAACTTTTGCCGGAATAATTTTTAATCAATTAACGGCATTGGGATTTCAGCGTTGAAATCTGTGCATCAGTATATTCCGGGGCTCATGTCTTCTTTCGGCACTTTATTCCAAATCTTTTTAATGTTTTGCAGATGTACTGGTGAGAACAGTTGAACTTTTTTGCGGCATCCCATTGGCTCAGTGAATCCTTGTTGTTGAAGGCACGAGAAAGAGAACGAAGTCCTTTTGCGTTTATAATTTTGGCTGGTCTTCCACTACCTTGCTTGCGAGCAGTTGTTGGGGATCTTAGGATATGGTAAACAGTCGAAGTCGCAACATTTTCGCTTTTAAAATGTTGTACCGTATACGTTTTGCCGAGATTTCTGTGCAGTTCGTAGAACTGTACAACGCGAAATACTTCTTGTTTCGACGGCATTTTGAGCAAAATTGAGCAAACATAAACAAAACTGAAAATACTAGCAGAAAGAGGAGAGAAAGAGCTAACGCATACACACTCTTATTTCTCTCTGAGCTCGTTTGTTGTTGAGCATAGAGGTCTCAAATAAATTCCAAAATTTTAATTGCCACCCGTTACAACTCAAAAACCGAGTTAGAGATAAAATCCAACCCAAAAAACTATGTAAAAACTAAACTAAAATCTGACAATTTTCCAGCAAATATGTACCTAGATGAAAACGTGGGGTCTACCTCACCAGAAATTTGCAAACGATTTGCAACTTTCTTTCAAGATATATATACCACGTTTTCTGAAGCAGATCATGATCGAAAATATTTCGGTTTCTTTCCAGAATATAGTAGAGATATTTGTGTAAGCAATATAAATGTGAATGACATAAGGGAAGCATTGAAAAAATTAGATGTCTCAAAAAAGATGTGGGCCCGATGGGATTCCTCCCATTTTTCTGAAAAACTTAGCTTCGGTGCTTACAACTCCCTTGTTTTAGTTTTTCAATATGTCGATCGAATCCGGTATTTTTACCAACTCGTGCAAAAGTTCCTATCTAGTTCCTATTTTTAAAAGTGGCAAAAAATCCAACATACGAAATTATCTCGGTATTGCCATTATCTCTTGCAGTCCGAAACATTTTGAAGCGATCGTTAATGAAAAACTGTTTTGTCAAATTAAAAATAGAATCTCTACCTTGCAACATGGATTCTTCAAAGGACGCTCAACTAATACAAATTTACTCGAATTCGTTAACTATTCGCTGGTTGCAATGGACAATGGAAACCATGTTGAAGCTTTATATACAGACTTCAGCAAGGCATTTGATCGCATTGATATACCCATGCTTCTATTCAAACTGCAAAAAATGGGTATTGAGCTAAATTTTCTTAAATGGCTCGAGTCTTATCTTACTGATCGACAACAAATAGTCAGATTTAAAGGCAAGACTTCAAATCCTATTCGAGTTCCTTCAGGAGTTCCTCAAGGCTCCCATCTTGGCCCTCTCCTGTTCATACTATTTGTAAACGATACTTCCCTCATTTTAAAAAACGTGAAAATTCTTATTTATGCGGACGATTTAAAGATATTTTTAGAAATCAAAAACAAGGACAATATAAGACTATTCAAAAACGACGAACTCTTATTTTATAATTGGTGCAAAAAAATCCTTTTACAGCTAAACGTCCAAAAATGTAAATCAATATCATTTAGTAGAAAGCGGAATACATTAGACTGTACAATCTCTCTAGGAAATCAGGCAGTTGAAAAGTGCGGAAGAATTAAAGATTTAGGTGTTATTTTAGATAAGAAACTAACATTCATTGATCACTATAACACAATAATCAGTAAAGCAAGTAATATGCTAGGATTTATACAACGATTTAGTTACAGCTTTCACGACCCATACACAATAGAAACATTATACGTTGCATATGTGAGGTCAATACTTGAGTATTGTAGCGTAGAATGGTATGGTATGGTATAGTATGGTTTTTCAGTCACGCATCAGTTCAAAAGCAATTTATACTGTTTGCCCTTCAAAAACTAGGTTGGACAAGATTTCCTTTACGATCTTATAAAGCTCGTTGTTTGCTCATCAGCATCCAAACATTAAAAGAGCGTCGAGAATTTGTCTCAGTTGTAAACGATATCGTTTCGCATCGTAATGATTCTGAAGAACTTTTATCAAAACTTAAGTTTTACATACCGAGTCGACAAGTACGAAATCGAAATGTTTTTACTACAAGCCACCATCGTACAAATTATGCTTAATTTGGACCTTTAAATCATCCGATTTACATACAATATGCATTGCGAAAACGTTGACTTTACAACGACAAAATATAAATTGAAGCAATACTTTAATGATGTTTGACTGCATAAATGTACAGACATAGGCCAAATCATAAATGTATTTATCCAACCTACAATTATAACGGCTGTCTATATGATAGATTTCTAAAAAGCTTACTGAACATAAGAGCATGACGATGTGTTACTCGGGATGTAGATATAAGAGTGACAAAACATGTAAAAATAACTGTAACTAAAGGTCTACACATGATTGACGTCATATAAATAAATAAATAAATAAATAAATATTCAAATGAATGGTTGTTGGCTTCTTCAAGTGGAAATTCGATGGACGACGACGTATTCTAATGCTCAGGTGAGTGATCGATGTAGTTTATATTACAGTACTCCTATGAAAACAAGCAAGATATGCGAATCAGTCCTCACCAAAAACCAATCCCTTAATTGATCGGTGCCTCATTCCGAGGTAAAAAAATTCCGGATTTCACTTACATTTTAGGTGTTGTGCTTATAATTCACCATCTTAACCGTTTCGGAAATAAGAGTTCAGTGAGACCATTTTCAATTTAAAAACTGATAAAATTTTATGCGTCATGATTAAATAATGACTTCATTATTCTTAAACACTCTATCACAATTGTGGAACCATCAAACGTTTGCTTTAGGCCATAATATCTTCTGAATACAAATCACCTCTCCAATTGCATATAAATAATTGAACACTGAATCAACCCCAAGATACCGTAGAATCACTTTTGATGACCACTGTGAGCGTGACAAGTTAGATTGAATTTTTTCTTGTAGCCGAAATACAATCTGCATGTATACAGTTGTGGTACAGTTGTCATTGGGAATGGGATTTGGACAACGCGACCTGTGTTGTTTTACTAATGTACTCGCCCATGTAAATATCGCAGCATTCACAGTTTCGTAACTCAATCCAGCTTTTGCTTCCCGTGACAAAAACAGCGATAAAAATACATGAAGAGACTCATGGATATGTATAATGCGAGTGTTTTCCTGATCGGTTGCCACAACTGTCGTCACGTTCCGGCTCTTCGGCCGATTTTTGTACACTTCAATAAGTAAAGCGATGTGGAACGACATCAAGTTGTAGAAAAAGAAGAAGCGGAACGCTTTCTATCGAAAGCGCGGCATAACACAACCTCTAAAAATGGCGAGGAGCTGAATAAGAGAAGAAAACCATCACACACGATGCCTGGCTGAAGTTGGATGTGAAAAGTTTGCAATTTTCTTTCAGCTGGCATGTATAATAAACGAAGAAGAGCCTTATCCAAGTCGCTGTTCGTCGACGAGCCCAGCCAACCATCTAGCATCTAGAAAGAGCATTCAAACATTACATATGCACACACAAGCATACTCACGGGTTTTACTTTGTATGGAAATTTGACAGAAGCAACGCGGCAATGGCCCAGGTTTGGTTGAATGGTGAATATGTTAATTCTTGCCACCCACTAATGCCTTCGCAGTTGAAGCTTCCATGCCACTTCGAATTACCTTTCGTCGTTTCATCTTTGGAAAGTCAAGCTTTTTTACCAAGCACAAGGTATCCACAGAGATACTTTCGGAAATTGTGGTACTATCATAAAAGCGTAATTTGGCGTGAAAATTTTGAAACCGAGTTGATTCTTTCCAACGGGTAATTAAGATATTTATTCGTTTTTAATTGTTTGAGTAAAACCGCGTTAAATGAAGCACATTAGAAAATAAGAACCGAAACTGAAAGTTTGTCAATTGCTTGGTACATAAAATGTACATCCAAACGAGAAAATTATGAACACTGTGAACTAAACATCCCCAAAAGCGAACAAATCCATTCGTCATTCAAACAACTCAAGCCTGCAGAGATAATTTCCCAATCAAGTTAAAAACTTGTTAGTCTAATGAGTCGCTGGAGACATAATCGTTGATTCTGCTACAATAAATGCATTTGTATCGAGAGTACGAAAAAGAGAACACTGAGAACAAAGTTTACCCTCAGAGAGAAAAAAAAAGCGGTGCAATTCTTCATCACCGAGCAATCCATTTTGCTCCATCGCCGGCCCGGGCTTCAGTTTTTATTTGATTGACAAAAAAGCAGCCAACCGACTGTGCTGCCAACACTCGAAACAACATTAACGATTTCAATTTGCAAATTAAAATATAACAAAATACATAAATTTTATCCCATCTCCTAGTAGAGCTGCTGCTGCTGTTGCTGCTTGCGCTGCCGAATGTTTTGCCAGACGTCGTCGACATCCCCGGCCCCGATCCCGGGGATGATGTTGTGTTTCTTTGGATGCCGCGCGGAAATGGTGTGAATCACTGCTAGTTCCTACTTGTTGGCGACGGCGATGGTGGTGGTGGTCGTGG
The DNA here is from genome assembly GCA_034211315.2 of Aedes japonicus. Taxonomy (NCBI): domain Eukaryota; kingdom Metazoa; phylum Arthropoda; class Insecta; order Diptera; family Culicidae; genus Aedes; species Aedes japonicus. Next base: position 7,684 of record JASCZW010004071.1, on the reverse strand, counting down.
TGGTGGCGGTGTTGATACTCAGCGACTCGGTGGAACCTTACTTTTTTGGATGGAGGTGCCCCATACTTCATCCACTTACCAATGAGATCCACTGGATATGATAAGGGGGTGAAAAGGGATGTGTGTCTACGTCAACGAACGAACGGGAAATCAACGAAACATGGCGTCGTTGGATGGAAGAGAACGCCAGGCCAGGTTGACGCCCGTAGGTGCGGATGGCAGGCAGAAGGCGAGTCTTTTAGGAGGAGTTGAAATTATTTTATCCCAAGTTTCCTTCATTTACAGCAAAATTCAATTACTTCATGGTGAAAAGTAGTACCCGGTTTTTCTGTTTCTGCTGAGAAGAACATCCGCACTGCTGGTGGAACTCGGAGCAGAGCGGTCTGTTTTTGTGCAAACGAAATGACTTTTATGAAATATGATGATGAGTTTGTATCGCATTTTCCTGTTCCATTTTGTTGGTGCTCAAGTCTTGGGTTGATTTCTTTTTGCTAGGTCGGGGAACTCTGGAAGTCAGTGCAATATTATTTAACACTTGCCAAGTGTATGGTTATGTAAATCAGGATGAATAGTTGTTATTATTGAGTTATGCTCTTGATGAGAACTCGTCAACATATAAGTAATTAAAGGATGTTTGGAGTGATTTCAAGGCATATCATTTGTAAGGGATCCCATGAAAAACTCAATAGGTAAACGGCACGGCTACAATGAATCAAAACCAAGCTACCCGAGACAGGAGAAAATAACATAAAAAGCTAAAACTAATCTTGATTACTGGCCCTGGTATTAGAGAGCACAGCATAAGAGGTAAAATACCTGAGCAAAATATTTAAGAATTGCAAGCAAAATATCTCACGAATGATAAAACTTCTCACCTGCACGAATAATAAATACCTAACTATAAATTAGAAGAATACAATACCTGTACTGAAAGTTATCTTTCGTTTATATTGCGAAATTGAAGGCAGAAATAACGAATCTATTCGTTGTTTTCTGCAACGAAACTGATTTGTACCATTCATGAAGCTACCGTCATAATTAATGCCATACCCGCAACTGTCAAAAGCAGAAGCACTTGTTGACACAGAAATCACATTCATGCATTGAACGAAACCAATGCATAGAGCTATGAATACTTTGTTACAAATTAAAAAGAAACGTTTCTCCTCTAGGTAGTTGTGACAAATCTACTATATCGACACGAAATGAAATTGGGGGGGATATGCAGTTACAGGCATTGGGTATCAAATAAACTTCAACTCCTCAAAATATCTTAGAGGTAATATTATACTGATGAACATTTGAGATGTTTGAAAATTTGTTCCGAATAAAATATGATAAATATATCTTTCAAATTAAACATGAATAGCAAGAACTGATCAGTCCCGAGAACAAGCCATGTCTATTTCAAAACGCCACGCGTGTTACAGGCTTGGAACGATGTGAAAGATTTTATGGCTTGGGGTTATGACAGTTAATTTTCAGGTATTTTAATGCCGTAAGAATTTCAAAATAAAAGAAATCAACCAGTCAAGTATAAGGAAATTAACCAGTTCAGCCCTAAGAATTAGAAGTAAGTAGGTGAGGAACAGAAAGGAAAACAAAACATCATAGGAATTATTTTTTTTATACTTCACCGAAAAAGCACATAAAAATGATAGGCAACCTTCAAGTAAATAATATAAAATGGAATTCAGCTTACGGACTTACAAGAACGTAGATTTAGTTGCCAAAGAACGTTTACACAGCAATTATGTCCACTACTACAATAAACCAAGGCCGGTATGGCCTCTACTGTACACAGAAGTTGTCTCCATTGTATTCGGGCCATGGCTGTACCTCGCCAGAGAGTTCACAGGTCGCCTTCTTGATCGAGTCCACCTTGCTCGTTAGCGCGCCTCTTCTTCATGTACCCGTTGGTTTATTTTCGAGCACCATTTTAACAGGGCTGTCGTCCGACATTCTAACGGCCTGCCGAGCCCATCGTTAGTCGACCGATTTTTGCGATGTGTACGATAGGAAATTCTCCCAGCAACTGATGCAATTCGTGGTTCATTCGCCTCCTCCACGTACTCTACACTCCACCGTAGATCGAACGCACCACCTTCCGTTCAAAGACACCAAGGGCTCGTTGAGTCCTTCACTAGCAATGTCCATGTTTCGAGGCCGTAGAGAACTACCGGTCTAATTAATGTCTTGTAGAAGGTCAACTTTGTAGTTCGATGAGCTTTGTTCGATCTTAGCGTTCTTCGGAGTCCAAAGTATGCACGATTGTCAGCCAGAATCCGCCTTTGTATATCTGTGCTGTGTGTCGTTATCGGCGGTCACCAATGAGCCCAGATATACGAATTCGTCTACTACCTTGATTTCATCACCGTCGATCTGAACTCGTGGTAGGAGGCTAACTTTGTCTTCTCGTAAGCCTCTTCCCTTCATGTATTTTGTTTTCAACGCATTAATCACAAACCCAATCCTACCAGCTTCAGCCATAACTATGATGTACGTGTCCGCCATCGTCTCAAAGTTACGTGCTATGATATCAACGTCGTCGGTGAAGCCGAATAGTGGGACTTCCTGAAGATCGTGCCATTCGTGTCTATCCCAGTTCTTCGAATCACACCCTCCAATGCAACGTTAAACAACAAACACGACAATCCATCACCTTGCCGCAACCCTCTCAAGATTCGAAGGACCTCGAGAGGTCCCTGATACACGGACAACACTTATTATTTTGAAGTCGAGTGATCTATGTTTGAGAAATATTAAATAAGATTCATGTAGTTGAATCAAATGGTAATATTACACTTTTAATTTGACGATGACAATGAATCCCTTATTTCCTATGAACCATTTTACCTGACTTGAAAAGCGTTCAACTAGGAACGAATATAAAAGGCTTTTAAACGACTAATGGAAAGATGCTGCCTGAAATTGAGTAAAAGTGCTCAAGAAACATTGAAGTAACTGAATTGACTAGTGATTTTCAAGAAATAACAAATAAAAAACCAAAACTGCGATGAAACAAACACCAAAACATGCGATGAAAAATCAAAAAGAGCCATGAAATTCTATAGAGTGTATCGAAAACTAGTTAGCAACTTTGATTTTCGAATAAAAGAGTGAAAAGACAGCATATTTTGACATCAGTTTTCGGTTTATTCTGATCTTACCTCACACTAACTTCACACTAGCTTTAACTCTTGAAAGCATCCTAGAAAATTGCGATTTCTTGAATGCACCATTTTTCTTCTCAACGATCTCTGAAATCGTTCTACTTCTTTGAATCAAGGGAAGGAAGAAAACGTGGACCTCCTGTACCAAACGCTGCCATGATAGGAGTTAAATAATGTGAAAATTTGCATTTTATCGTTGGGAGCATAAATGCTGGAGAGACAAGCTCATGCTCCTTCCGCCCGTGGGTGGGGAAAGAAAATCATTTCTGGTTTACTTCAAAAAGAAGTTTCTGAGTCACTGCGCCAAAATTACCCATCCATTTTCTGTGGACGCCATTTCGAACTGGTGAAGAACTGTTTGATTGCACTCATCGAAGGAAAACCCAGTGCGCTCATTTTTTGACAACTTCATACTGCTTGCAGAAATGAATACAATCTACTCAATCACTGGGTTGTTTCGAAAGAACGTGCCGATCGGCTTGAAAGTGTTTTCAAAAAGCTGTAAGTGTAACTATTGTCAGCAGACCCTATTAAATCTTCTCCAAAGGGATAGCATCAAAAACCAACAATCTTTCAGTTTGTTATTCGATTTGTTGGATCGTATCGTTGTAGGGAGATTCTCAATTTCCCGTGGATTTCGCGTGAGCGTCTCTGCTTACGGGTCCACCCCTCCATTTTTGGCCCTTCATACAGCGATATTGTGAATTCAGATCGGTGGCCAATTGATCTTGCTATTAAGTGGAAGCTGCATCCGAGTCAAGGGCAGGAAGGGATGGGGGGCTACAATACATACATACATACATACATACGCGCATACATGCATAGATGAGTTATGGTGTTGGCTGTTGCCAGCCAACCTCCGAGCATCTTGACGGATGAGCTTAGTTTCACACGTACCCATCTACAGATTGTAGATATCTCTACAGCTTAGCATAGCTTAGTTTGACTGACTGCACGTATCAATGGTTGCTACTCCGTGATTGATCAGAATCAGAGAGAAATTGCACAATGAATCAACTGAATGGGGCTGGGGAGTAACCGGTCATTCTCACTGTACACGTTTCAACAACTCAATTTGTTTAGTAATCAATAACAGCGCTGACTGCGTCCTTGCAATCAGATGGGAATAGGGAAGGAAAGTTAGTGCTGAAGAAACCTTTGCTGCTTAAGGGACGGTGTTTATCTCTGCATCCCCACAAAGGTCACAGGAAGGAGGTTTTTTATGTTGGTAGTAGGGTAGGGCTCGATGGATCAGGAGTTCATCTTGATAAGTGATGTGATCATATAATATAGTTCATATATTACATGGTATCAAAAGGATATAAATTATCTGTTTCTGGCTCCCGCGTTTTTTGGAAGCATTTACCACCTTCTTAATTGTCTGAAAAATCCATTGGTGGGGTGCGACTGCTTCGCTTTGCCATGGCTTTGCTTTAGATACAGTTCTAATCAGAGTCCAAACTTGAATTACTCCGATAATGATTGTTTTGTAATATTGGAAAACACAGCGGAAAAAATGCCCGTCAAACTTGTTACCGCAACCTTGTATGGTAATTTGAATATCCATTCATGAAATTGTTAGTCTATGACTTGTTGTGATCATGGCATTTTTGGGCAACTAATTTTCATTCCTATTATGAAAAACCGCAAATAATTCAGTAAAATGGAAAGCGCTCACCCGGATAATCAGCAACAATCAGCAAAAGTGTACCAATCGGTTCGTTCTCAATTCGTTTACACCGGATTTTGATTCAAATTAATACACAAATGATGTTTAAGTATGCCTCTGTGGTCCGAAACACACCATGCACTATCACACGCGACGGTTATTATTGAGATTCTTAGGTAGATAAATTTCATCACACAAAAAATACGGAAAGAACATGACAGCTCACCAAAGACCAACCGTTCGTGGTCAGAGCTTGCTGCGATCTCACAGATTGTAGATGTCTCTACAGCGCACAAACTATAGGGCCTTCCATTCTTGATGCTAACGCTGTTTCAGCTTTTGGAATACATGTTTTCGTTTCCTCATGTGTGGATGTTAAAAACAGTGCAAGAACAAATTCTTATTGTGGCGTCATGTTGATGTGGCTTTCTTTCAATTAATTTGATTTTAATTGTATCGAATACGAACATAAATCATCATTACTTGAGAATGGGAATGAGGGAAAGTGAAGCAGTGAGAGCGAGAGAAAAAGAGAGAGAAAGAGAGAGAGAGAGAAACGGGAGATTAAGAATGCTAAAGAGGAGATTATTTTTATTTAATGTATGAGTTTCTCGTTTAATTAATCCATGCGATACACTTCTTTCAACTCCAAGCATAAAAATCAATCAACATAACTTGTTTGTTGACATCCAAACTAAAAAACTAGTTGTTTAAAACGAACTATTTTGTTTCGAAAAAATAACAGGCAGTTTAGTTGTTTCTACCTACAAGATATGGTCACCACAATAACAACACCAACTATAGTTGTTCTAGCACTAATATTTGTGTCTTTCCACTATGAAAAGGGAATCTGTCACTTAAACACGGGTTGCAACTACTCAGGGAGAAAACAAATAAAAATTGTTAAATTGATTCTAGCCAAAGTGGCGGTTTTAGATCAAACTGATATTTAGTTGGTGAAAAAATAACTAAAAATTTAGTTTGAATCATTTCAATTTTCAATTGAATCAAGTTCAATCATTTTTCTCCATCGTCCAGTCTCGCTACTCTGACGGTGTCACTCAACGATAGGTGCAAAATATCAACATACCGGTGACAATATATATTGTATAATACATTTAGAAAAAACACTGGAATAGTGAAAGGCTCTCACAAACATTTGTAGATTTCTCTTAGACTGAGAGACGTCTATAAAAGTAAATGTGTACTTTTCTAATGTTTGTTAGTATTTTATTCAAATAGTTGAAATTACAGAAAAAAATGAAGTTTTAACCGTTGTTTTTTATTTCAAACAGCATTTCAGCTTAAATCATTCTAAATTTTGTTGAAACAAGCCATAAGCGTTGGAAGAATCAACCAACAAATCTGTTGTTTTGTAGCTGTCTGCAGAGCAACAACAATTCAATGGTAAATTCTAATGTATTTCAGTTTAACTTAACCTATTAATTCTCAAATCAATTACTCAAAATTTTAATTTGTGTTTTAACCACCTAGTAGTCTGATAGTCAAATCAGTGGCGTCTCGTCCATATGTGCACCTCGTGCACTGCTGATCAGAAATTGTATATTTCTATGTATTATCAAATTCATCGATTTAATACTCCGTTAATACTCGCAGACTGGGCATTTCAAATGGTGCACCAGGATCCTGTATATACCACACGTGGATCGTTTCGTAGATGTTTTCTTTCCTATAACTTGATTGCCGATGAGTTAGTGTCTGTTTTGTGCACTTTGTGGTCTGCTCAGAGATAGTTTCTACTCTATCGGCGAAGTTGCAATTTTATTCTGTTGTTTCGGGAACATTGACAAGGTACTTTTTGTGCATATCACAAGAGCTCATTAAAGGAGGAACTATGGAGCAAGATGTTGTTGTCAAAATTTACTTCCGGGTTCGAAAGAAAGTGCACAACCGGTTAATTTTCTCACGAGACGCCAATGAGTCAAATCAAACTAATATGATGTTTGTGCTCAATTCAACGTAAAATTCCTGCTATCCACTCCAAGGGTTGCATGTTGATAGGATATTTCAAATTTTCAAACATTATAATTGATTACGTGCTTCATGCAACAACAAAAAACGTGATCAGTTGAATGTGAAATTCTTATTGAATTAAACTAGAATATGTTTGTGTTTACCAATCTTTTTTTAATCCTAGAGGGTTTGAGCTGCTCAGTGAAATACCTGTAATTAAAGTAGAACAAAAATTTGTATTTTTCCATTTAATTCGAACTACACCTTATCTTGACAGATACACGTGTTTCGTCTACAATGTGCAGACTGTGTCTCATTACTAATAACTCGACTTTTGACACTGAAGAAGTCTGCACATTGTAGACGAAATACACGTATCATCAAGATAGGCAAAGGTAGTTAGATTAAATGGAAAATATATTTTTTCTCATTTCGAGTAACAATCTCAGTTGTCGGTACTAGCAAAGTGATTTTTTGGTGAAGTTTCCATTGTGCTCAAGGTTGGTTTCAGTGTGTCTTATATTAAGATGAATAGTGCGTCATTTAAAAGTACAGTAGAACCATTTTATTCACGTTTACCCATTTCATACCGGGTTATTTTACTTTCTACGATGTAAATGCGACTGAACAAAGCCACCGTGTCAAATGGTGTTGCAACGGCCTAAACGGCATACATAGATTTTCTATTCGTGAATCTTATATTCAGTGAACTTAAAACGCAACGTGCTCTTTAATTTGTGTGTAAATTTAATATCCCAGAACGTAGGTCATAGAAAGTTATCTTAACAGCTCTTATATATTTGAAATTAAAAATACAGGTGATCCGATACTAAAGCATGAGGAATAAGTCGTTGAGCTAGGATAGGTG
>JASCZW010004070.1:0-36888 GCA_034211315.2 Aedes japonicus | reverse complement strand
AGCCACAGGTTCAGATGGCCTGCTAGTCCAGATATTTCTTCGCGAACTTTGACAGTTTAAGGTGCTTAAAAATATCTGCCACCTTTCCCCGACCGGTTGCCGTTTAAAATTCCTGTCCAGGAAGCTGTTTAAAGTCTGTCTTGACGTTTCATCGTCCTGGACCACGCAATCAAACTTCGTCAGCATCGTCGTGTACAACTTTCGCGATCGTGCTTTGGCCGACGTTTTTCGTTTATCGTTGCGATTATGAGTTACCACTTTCTTGTAAGTCGACAGTCCAGCTCGTTTGTCAGCTCTATCCACGGTTTAAGGTGCCACTCCCAGCTTTTTTGCGACATCTCGGACGGAGAGGTCGGAGTTCCGTTCGGCATAGCGGGCAACTTTTTTGTCGTCGCTGTGGCTTTCGGTTTTCGATTCCCCCCCGATTCAGCTTTTCTGGCTGTCGACAAACGTTCACCAAATGCTTTTAATACATTGGTAACAGCTGATTTAGCTACATTCAACAATTTCGCCAACTTGGCATGAGAATAGTTTGGATTTTCGCTAGGCACATGCAAAATTTTGATGCGTTGCTTCTCTTCACTGGAGTGCTAAGGGAAGGTCCATTAATTATGTCACGCAAAAAGTAACATCTTTATAACACCCCCCTTTTCACGGTTCTTGTATGGACCTATGGACCTTGTTTTTGTATGGATTGTAACGTTATCCCAACCCCCCCCCTTCTCCTTACTGCCTGATATAATTAATGGACCTTCCCTAATCTCAAAATCAATCAAACGCACACATCTTTAAAATGAGGGGTGTGCAACATTTGTTAAAGTACGATGAAAGGAAACGCGTCAAGTTCAAGTTGACCAAATTTTGATCGAAACACCCTTTAGCAGAAGGTCATGAAATTATTTGCTAAACAGCACCAGCACTTGAATTTATTTCTAATTCAGCAGACTTATAGAAGATTGTCTTATGTCTTCAGAAGGTCTCTCCAACTAAATTATTCTACTATCATCCATGTCACATTCCAAACCACCAATATTAAACGTTTTATGCAAAATTAATATTATTTTTTTTTATCTACGGCACTTTACACCTGGGTGCATTCGTGTCGGTCACTTCTTGCTTCACTAATTTTCAATTTCTACACCTCTATCATTTAGCATTTTTTTCTCAAATTTATGCAAAATGATGATGATGTCAGTGCAAGGCTTTTTTTTTAGTTTCTTGATTGTCGAGATTTTTAGCCCTGGTCAGGTTCAACCCACGTCGAAGTCACTGAAATACCTTTTGAGTATTTTTGCAACTTGTCCGGGGATGAGATTAAAACTCGTGAGTTCGGCGTAAGAAGTATGGATGCTTACGCTGGAGTCGACCCCGCAAGGTTTACTTATGTCTGCAGGCCTACCTCAGCAGGTTGCCTCGAAAGTATAATCTCCGTACGTGATGGCTTGTTGTAGCAGGGTCTGTCGATCTCGATGAGGGTCTGCAGAATACCACGGACAGAAGACACAAAGAGTGGTCTCAAATCACCATCGAAACATTCATTACTTTCAGAAAACTCCACATGTCAAATGTGGTTCCATTTGCTAGATTTGTTTTCATGCCATGCAGAAATTAGTGTTTCATTTAAATGGGAGCCCCCTTTTCAAATAACCAAACAACCGTTTTTTGCCTCGAAAAACTCCCACATGCTTGGTTTCCTTTGCTTTATTAGTTTTTTAGTTATGCAGAAATTTAGGGTTTATTTGCATGGGAGCCCCCGTTTTAGTGAAGCTGGGGGTCTCATACTACCATAAGAACCTTCTGCAGCACCAAAAATTGCTCCATGCAAAATTTAACACCGATCGGATTAGAAGTTTTCGAACAACAGACATACAGACAGACAGACAGACAGACAGACAGACAGACAGACAGACAGACAGACAGACAGACAGACAGACAGACAGACAGACAGACAGACAGACAGACAGACAGACAGACAGACAGACAGACAGACAGACAGACAGACAGACCCAGACAACCAGAAATCGTATAAGATTACACAGTTTTCATCATAAAAAGTGCTATGATAAATCACAGTCGTATAATTGTACAATACAGTACATATTTCGTCACATATAATGTTGTTTATGAACTTCTTGCGATGCATCTGATAGAATCATAGCAATACAAATAGTCTCACATTATGCTTATTTAAAGTCGTTGTTATTCCACAAAGTGATTAGTATACGTTAATCATAAAAAAGTGCTTGTAACGCATCATATTATATCAATAAGTCGCACAAGTCATCATTGTGTCACATTACCAAACGATTAAAACCATGATAACAATCTAAGCTCCGGTATAAAATCTTATTTCGTACATTTTAGTTAGTCCATTCCAAATTGATCATAAAACGATTTGTTTTGTTAAGAAAAATGCGCACATATTTAACGAAAATACGACTGATTTAAAGCTCGAAGAGTGGAACTGCCTGTGAATTACTTAAGACAGTATCGAAACAAATGGCGGGTTTCTAATAAAATTACCGTGGAAAGGAAAACATAAAACCTGAATTTTTAAGGGATGAATCATTCAGCAGTGATGAACCTTTTAGCGTCTACTGAAATATATCTATCGACAATGATGATGATTCACGATATGTATCAACCGAAAACCAAATAGCACATAACAAGCGCTGTAAGAAAACTTTTCTAACATTAATATGTATATATTTATAACACAAAATTTTCAGCTGGCAGTTCAAATCTTGTTGATGATATTCGGAACTGGTCTATTGACTTCCACATTACTCAGGCAGCAGTAAGCATCTTTAGTAGGAATCCTGAACTCACACCTGGTTTGAATTTTGCCGAATGACAGCACGAACAATTGAGGACTCCCTAGAAAAATATGCATCGTTGAAATGTCGGAAAATGGACGGTATTGGCACCAGGGCTTGAAAAACTGTTTACAAAAAGCCCTAGAACAGCTTGATCGGCCACTGTCGGTATCACTGAATATCAACATTGATGGCTTGCCAGTTCACAAAGTAGTACAAAAAACTTTGGCCCATCCTCTGCAATATTCACGAGTTACGTGAAATTGCTCCCTATAACAATAGGAATATACTATGTAATTTAACAAGCCTAAAGTTGCACAGAGTTTCTGAATCCTTTCATTGGTAAACTTCTTCCCATCCTACAATCAGGATTAATGATAAATGGTCATCAGGTTGCAGTCAAAATACGTTTGTTTAATTTGCGACTCTCAGCGGTCTTTCATCAAGGGTGTGATCAATTTAATGGAAAACAGCGGTTGCTTGAAATGTACAACGAAAGGCAAATATTGCCATACCGCTAATACAGTAATCTTTCCACGAAACTATCGCACCTCTACGAACTATTAGAAAGTTTCCGAAACAAAGAATATCCTGAACATCAACGCAGTGATACACCACTATGTCGTTTGCCAATAGATATGATTGATGATATCATTATCTCTGATAGTCTTCATCTTTTGGAATTGGGAGTGATGCGAAAGTTATTGGAATGGATGGCACTTTGGGGTCAATGACAAAACATTAAAAGTGAATTATAAAGATGAAAGTTGAAATATCTGATTTCCTTGTAACTACGATTCCCAGAAAATTCATCGTCGAATGCGGTCGTTGGAATTTGTGTCTCGTGGGAAGGTTTGAATACCGTAATTTTTAAATTATGTTGGGTTAGCACTATAAAGATTGTTGCCGCAGAAAAAGTACTATCAACATTTTTCTCACATTGTTCTGTACGTTAAATTTACTCAGTTGAATCGTACAAATTTTTTACCGGTTGCAAAAGACTTGTTCATCGATTTTATAAATGATTACAAAAATCTGTACGGCTCGGAATATTTAACAAGTAATATCCATAATTTATGTCACATAGTAGATGAGGTCGACAGATTTGGATCCTTGCCGACACTATCCGCCTATCCTTTTGAGAAAATTATCTTCCGTACAATTAAAAAATGCTTCATACAGGACCTCTACCTTTGAACCAAATTGCAAATCGATTAACTGAGCTAATGGTAAATCCTGTAATTATTAAAGACTCTTGTAAGGCAAACGGAAGAGTCATTCACTCCAGTGGAGAAAACAGAATCCGAAGCTAACACTTACCCTACAAGATTTTATTTTGAGCACAAATTTTGAAGATAAATGGATTCTAACTAAAGATTTGTCAATGATTTGCTTGCGAGAATGCTCATCAGTGTAGTTTAAATTGGAAGATTGAAGGTCGCGCAATAATAAACAAGGCAGACTTTTTCGATAATCCTTTCAGATCTTCGTTTATTCATGTTATGCTGCAAATGGAGAAAAACAATCTTTCAAAATCCGACACCTATGACGTTAATTTGCATATTGTGCAATTAGTTGCTATTAAATGGAAAAATGAAATTGTGTTCGTTCCTCTCATTCCCGCATTTGTTAATTAACTTTATAATTTTTCATGTTTTTTCTGATTTCATGTTTAATCTAATCCATAAATAAAAATAAAATTAAAAAAAAAACAACTCACATGAAATCTCAATGAACTACCTGTTACAAATCATCTGAGTTCATCAAAATTTCAACATGAGATCCCCATATCAACATCATCATCTGAATCACCATATGACTCATCTTGATTAGAATCAGTCGTGATATTATCAACCGGCTCATCATCGCCCAGTTACAGCAGAAACAGCATCACAAGGTTTCATCTGCCTCTCCTTTCTTTATCCGTGTGCGACGACGTAGACTTGCGCAGCTTCTTACTACTAGACCTTGCTTTCGAGTAGCGGAAAAGTCTGTTCTTGCAGAATAACTCAATTTTACGATTGGTGTACGTTGGGTCTCCAACACTAATAGCATTGCTTGAAGCAATTGCAGAACATTGGCGAATTCGCGAAAACCTCGTTTCGATTTGTTTCCTCGGTTGATACCGGTCCACGTGAAGTTATTCCAAAATGATCGGGTAAACAGACAGTCCACAATCAAATAGCAGGCAGAATCACCTTTCTCATAGTAGGTAGTAGGGGAATAATTTTGTAAAATATTTTATCTGAAATATAAATCCTGATAGACCAGCATTAAAACATATGCAAAACTTTGCAACTTACGTATTCCTCGAATATTTGTTTGTTGGCCAATATCTTGTTGAAATTGATTAAATCTTCCTCATCGTTTATGTGTGTATGCTCCTCAACAATTTTCTTTCTTCTAGTGCCGATAGAACTCTTTTCTCAATATCAAACATAGTGGCAAACCATAGAAGCTTTCCCCAAACAACTTTCTATCGCTAGTTGAACCGAAGTGCTGATTGTTTCCGTAATCTGTTGTTTCATTTGCATCATTTCATTCATCATTCAGTCCCTTCAGTTTCAAGGTAGTCACTGCAGTGCACCCCAACTGTTACTTCTGACTATTGGTGTCATCGCGTTTTTTATTTCGCCGAACGAGTCTTTGAAACTGCCTGAAATGGATGGATGATATAAAAACTGTAATACAGTCGACTCTTTCTACCTTGACAAACATTGTTTATGAAACGATGTCAGGTAGACAAATGAAGAAAAGACTTCGAAGAGAAATCAGTCATTACAGGTAGGTACATGACCAGAAAAAGTTTGTTAGGAACCAAATGAGGAGGAAGATTTGTTTAAAGACGAAGGACAGAAATGCAGGTTAAATAACATTTAGTCGACTTGATAATTCTGCCACGATAAAATAGTACCACCACTCCTTCAACAGCTCTGGTATTGTTCGGTGATGGATTGATGTAAATAATGTTATCATCAGTCACATATATCGTGAATTTTTCGGTGATCCTGAACTTCTAATGCAGAAGTTGAAATCATCTATAAAAAAATGTATTAGCACTCATTATGGGATAGTTAATGATAAGGTTTATCGTTTCGTGCTTACAAATAGTGTTCACTTTAACGTAGAACATTTCAATCTAGCTTTGCACCACGTTTACATCACAACCAATATTGCATTATATAGCGTATCTTGATATCAATAGTCAATTACTCAGAGAAAACTAGTGAATCAAAATGCGATATCATGTAATATATGCTGTAGTGTCAAATGGCTGTTGATTTATCAAGTATCTCTTTATCCTTCATAGCAAGATTTTTAAAACAGAACCTACAGAACGGTACATCCTTATTCAACATAACGATGAAAATTAATATTTACCTTTCGGATAAGATTTCTGTTCCTCGTTTCGTGGGATTACCAAGAGATTGCGATTGGAAGAAGAAACAATCTTATTTGTGTTTAAAGCACAACTCAGATCCAATACATTTTCGGCTTTCGATCGTTTCAGAATCGTTGAATGAAGCCAATCCAATTGGCGACAGTTCTTGAATACAATAATTGGGGTTGAATAAAATCTTTTCTGTACCAGCTTTTTTGATGAAGAAATATCTACAAAATTCTTAATTAAATGGATGATCGTCCAATCTTAACACAATTGAAAAACACCATGGGCCAGTCTTGTGCCAATCTCCTGAGGGGGCTGACACAACCGACTTTCTCTGCGACGTTTCAACAACTTCCGCTTGGTATCAACGTCACAGAATCCTCTCTAACTTGAGGAGATCTTCAGCAGCAGCTTCTACCGCTTGCAAGGTTTTAAACTTTCGACCCATTATGGCGGGAATTTCTTCGTAGCACCGTGGAATTCATTGCCTCCTGTACAAGCTTGTCCAGCTTTTCGTTAGATGGAATTTTGGGCCATAAGACATCCGTCGTGCACCCACGAAACTGGAACTGCAAGCACCCGCAATATTTGCTTCTCGAAAAAATTGAGCCACGGTAAAGGCATACCCAGCAAATGAGAATATTGAAGCAAGTTTTCAACAAATATTTGCTATTAACACAACTGATTGCATTTAGTGAAGATACACGCCCAGTTCTATTTAATTTCGAATAATTTGCTCCCACAGACGTTTGTTTACGATTGCAAATGACACTTTAATGCATATTCCGTTGGAAGGTTACACACTAACTCACTAAGCAATCCAATAAGATTCTCACTATGCGAGGTATCTGGTCACATTTATGCGATGTAATAAGAATGTCATAAACTAAAATCGGGTTTACTGGCAGCTAAACCATGGAGCACGAAACATTGCCGCTTAACAACTGGGGGATCGAGGTTCGTGCCTGGGTGGATGACTTCGTTGCGCAAAAAAGGTAAATATGTATATGAAAAAAAATGCTGATTTGCAATAATTTGAAAGTCAGGAGGGTGTATCACGAATAGCAGAAAAAATGTATCGACAGGTATCACATGTTTTTTTGATTTTAATTTATGGAAAAATAATTATTTTCTTATAATCCAATAAACCCGATTGACGAACACCAAATACATCAATAAATAAAATGGTCTTTGTTTTTGTTTTGGATCGCAAATAAACAGTTGTAGAATCGCATAGAGCAATTGAACAAATCGTAGTGTGGTGCTAAAGAAAACAAGAGTTTACCAGATAAAGTCGTATAGATTTACATTTTCCATCGTAGAAGAGTGTTGAATTTATGAGAATGCACATATATCGCCTCCACTTTTGCACGCATAAGGCACATTTGAAGCTTCGTATGCGATGTAACTATAACTTTTAAATGTACGTATAATGCGACTACAATTCGCAATATATGTGTAAACTGGTTGTCTGGGGACAGACGAACGAACAGAGAGACGAACGAACGAACGAACGAACAGACAGACAGACTTGAACAGACGAACAGACAGACAGACGAACGAACAGACAGACGAACGAACAGACAGACGAACAGACAGACAGACAGACAGACAGACAGACAGACAGACAGACAGACAGACAGACAGACAGACGAACAGACAGGTGAACAGACAAAGACAGACAGACAGACAGACAGACAGACAGACAGACAGACAGACAGACAGACAGACAGACAGACAGACAGACAGACAGACAGACAGTGGCCAACAAGCTATTAGAGTCGAGTCGAGTAAAAGTTGGGTGGTCGATGTGCTCACTCAGAGGCGTCCCTCGAGTTCCAAAGGAATTGATGTGATGCTCTAAGTGCATGGGTTTTGGTCACCAGGCGAGGAACTGCTAACGTCCTGACATCTCTGATCTATCCAGGAAATGCAGGGAGAATTATCATTTTGCAAGAGACTGCACAAAGCAACCCAGATGAATCCTTTGCAAAATGGAGGACAGAAACGATCACGTGATGGGGCTAAAGGTGCCCTGTATATAAAAAGGTGACAGCAGGTCGACAGTAATAGAGGTAACGCAAATAAACCTCAATCATTGCGACATAGCACAGCAACTGTTGAGGCAGTCAACAACAGAAACGAAGCGTGACGTTGCAATAATTGCGGAACCGTATCGTGTTCCTCCCGATAACGGAAGCAGTGATGGCTGCGTCACAAGTGATAGACAGATTCTCTATCCAGAATGTAATGTCCAGTTAATGCGAAGGGTTCGTGATCGGCAAAATCAACTGGATCTTTGTATGCATCTGCTATGCCCCTCCAAAGTGGACCATGGAGCAGTTTCACTAGATGCTGGATGAACTCACCAAAAAGCTCATCGGAAAAAGACCGGTCGTCATTGGAAGAGACTTCAACCAAAGAGCACTAGAGGGTGCAGCTTGCTAGAAGCCTTGGCAACGCTGGAAGTTACACTATCAAATGTAGGTTCCGCCAGCGCTTTTCGCAGAGACGGTCGTGAATCCGTCATCGATGTTACCTTCTGTAGTCCGTCGCTGATGACAAATATGAACTGGAGAGTGTCTGAGGATGACCATTTGGCGATCCAGTATAGTAGCATCGGCCAGTGAAATCTTGTCGCAATATGAAGGACAAATAGTTGCAAGCGGAAGTGAAAAACGAAAGTCTTCGACAAGAAACTCTTTGTTGAGGCACTTCGATTCGACAACAAACTCTTGAACCGAAGCGTGGACGAGCTGAAGAATACGTTAGTTAGGGCTTGTAACGCAACCATACCGAGGAAACTGGAGCCGAGGAACAAGCAGCGCCCAGTTTATTGGTGGAAAGGGCAACTCAGCATTCGCGCTAGTTGTCTCAGAGTCAGAAGACGTGTCCAAAGAGCTAAACCCGCAGCAGACAGAGAGGTACATAGGGTAGTGTTCCGAGCGACCAGGACCGAATTAAAACGAGAGATAAGACTATGCTAGACGAACTGCTTCAAGGAGCTGTGCCAAGCCACTGAAGTTAACTCTTGGGGCAACGCGTATCGTATTGTTATGGTGAAGATCAAAGGCCCAATAATGGCTTCAGAGCTAAGGCCAGCAAAACTGAAGGTTATCGTAGATGGACTCTTCCTGACGTACAAGCCAATGACGAGGAAATAACGAAAAATAACGTTGAGGGCATCCAAATCTCGAGCGAGGAGCTCGTTGCAGTAGCGAATGGGCTTAAGGAGAACAAGACACCCGCACCGGATGGAATCCCTAACGTAGCTCTGAAAGTGGCCATTCGGGCATTTCCAAACATGTTCATGGATGTGCTACAGAAATGTCTAGAGGAAGGCTATTTCCCGGACAGGTGGAAAATACAGAAGCTAGTGTTGCTGCAGAAGCCAGGAAAGCCTCCGAGGGATCCGGCATGGTATAGGTCAATATGCCTGTTGGGTACACTCGGAAAACTCCTGGAGAGGATCATCTTCAAAAGGCTGACGAAATTTACCGAAGGTGAATATGGGCTATCGAGGATGCAATTCGGTTTCTGGAAAGTCCACGTTGGATGCTATTTGGATACTGGTCGAGACAGCCTTAAAGGCATCCAAACAGAAGCGAAGAGGCGATCGATATTGCACTGGTGTAACGATCGACGTTAAGAACGCCCTCAATAGCCCCAGCTGGGAGGCTACTACCGAGTTGCTGCACAGAATGAGAGTCCCTGATAACCTGTGCAGAATTCTGAAGAGTTACTTTCAGAACCGGGTGCTGATCTATGAGACCTTCATCGGGCGGAAGTCGAGGAATATTACGGCGACAGATCCACAAGGTTCCATTCTTGGCTCAACACTTCGAAACGGGATGTACTGGCTAGTATATCATTATCAATACAAAGATACGGAGGTCCAGACTGAGTCTCAGCACGTGAAACCAAGCAAAACCGGGCTCATGGCCATGCGAGTCATAAATGCGTACAGAACTATTTCATCGGAGGCAGTATTCGTTATTGACGGAATGATCCCGATTGGCATCACTCTCGCAGAGGACAGTGAATGTTATCTGTGGAGAAATATCCGAAGAGTCCGAAAGCTGGTGAGAGTGGAGTCGATGGGCAAATGGCATCGAGAATGGGAAACGGGGGTGAACGGTCAAAGAACGCACCTGGCTATACCGGATTTGTCGATCTGGATGAAAGGGAAGCAAGGAGAGGTATATTTCTATCTGGTTGCTTCAGGCAATCTTTGCATCGATTCGGAGAGGCAATGTCACCTTTTTGTTCGGAGTGCACAGATGTCCAAGAGACACCGTAGCACGTGGTCTTTGACTGCCCGAGATTTGAATCATTGCGAAGCGAGTTTCTTGCCATCAGTGGGGCATATACCAGCCCAGTTATCGTCGTCTATAGAAAGAGTCGTGACGAAAGTGTTTGGAATGCGATCAGCAGAGCCATCACTCTACTCAATTGCGTCGGTATGTGTGAGCTAAATGGCTCACCGTCGTTCGCTTTCGGGACAGGTGGGTAATCCTCCGTCAAAGTAGGCTAGATCCACCGTTAGGGACTACTCATCTCAATAACGTTGAGGATGGAAGCTGAATGGCTGAACCAAGTTAGATGAAATCTAAATGGCTGTGGCAAGGAGTAGGAGTCAAATGACTCTATTGTAGCCAAATGGCCAAGACCCTCCACGAAGAAATACCGTAGGGCATTCCCTTGGGAAAGAGGAGGGGGAAGGGGGTCCGGTTGTGCAACTTGGAACCGGGTTATAGTGGGATCAGAAGTCGGCCTTTTCTCAAAGGTCAACCCTAACCACACTCTGACAGACAGACAGACAGACAGACAGACAGACAGATATTTTTAAATAAATAGATAAGTATAGATATCTGCAATTTTATGATTATAGATTTTGAGTTAAATTTTAGGGTGCAACAATGACTTTTGACGATTCCCAGAAAACAAGTTTACATCAACGTATGATGAAAAGTTCGTCACAAAGAAAGCGCTTATTTGAAAATAATCGGTGCCTTCCTTTTAGGGTTATCCTTACTACCCTAGCCGCTCCTGTTCCCGGATAGAGGCTCAATGTTGTAACTATCCGTGATTTTTAATTGCCAGTGCTGTACGCGGACGACATTTGATTTTTAATAATTTGCAACCAACCGAGACCCACTAAATACAATTTCACTTCCGAAAAAAAAAATCACTTCATCCTTAGTGATTATTGAACGAATGATTGGACTCAACATACTTCAGTTGATGAACTAGTACTAGTTCATCCATAACCTTGTTACTGAAATATGCACCAGCATACAACACCACTGATTTACGAATAAATCTGTAGCATTTTTCACCGGCCGCAGCCTTCGTTAGCATCATTTTCGGATTGCTCCATATATGGCATCCGGATTGATATTAGAGCATGGCCAGAGCATGTCTCCCCGCAACCTCCCATAAATGCATCCCACACTGATTGGTAGTGAATCGGAAACACCGCCAATGACACAATGAAGGCACTTGCTGTTTGTTTATGCTTGCTGATTAAAATAAATTACCTCATTACTCATGTGATCCGATCAATTTTTTATTCATCCAAGTCTTCACGAGTTCCTCACAATCCAACAGCTACAACAACTGATCCGCAGTGCGCCGTGTGTCTCAATCGCTTCCCGATGCAGTTCAGGCCAGAAGGTAACCTTCTAGCTACAACCGGCACAAATCGATTAGATCGATAGTTTGCTGCCCCGCTATCACCCGGGGAACTTTGAAGCCAATACGCGAGGTCACTTTTCAGCACTGCACTTCAATTACGAACGACGACGGTGCGGCAGACGAATCGTGCAGCATTGTATCCATCAGATGGATCCGTTCCGTGGCGTGACTTGCTGCCGCTCGAATGCACCATGTTTGCGCGGCTAGGGCAAATTTGCATCTCAATCGAGTGCGAATGCGGGCGCGAGCGCGATCCCTAAGTGCATCAGCGCGAAAAATATATTTCTTTAATTTAAATCTTAATTTGATGTCGGGTTTCCTTCATCAAGTGATCCGATCAGTTTTCCTTCGATCACGCGGCAGCGGCAAGCCACTATCAGTTGCTGCACTTTCCGTTAGCCAATCGGGATGGGGTGCGAGAAAGATGAATGCAATTGACACATGGACGTGATTTTTGACACTTGTATCATTATTTTGCAACCGCTTGCTGAGCTCGTGTGCGTTGGCGTGATCAATGGAATCTCAGACAGCCCTGGTTATAGGTGAGCAGGGTCAGTGCGGAAGAATGCTTGTTCTACATTGCATTGCCGCTAGGAATATGGTAACAAGCCGTTCGATTACTTACGATGCAATCAAACACAGATGGCTAGAGGTGAATAGTAATATAGATGTCAATCGCTAGTATAGATTGATGATTAATAATCGATGAACAATGCGAAAACAATGCAATGGGAGGGATGCTCTTCGCAAGTTCTCAGTTGAGAACTTAGAGGTTGAGTTATAATAACTGCGAAATTTTGGGCTTTTGACAGATCGCTGCAAATGAGAAGGTATTAGAATTAACTTGGCCTTGAGCGGCAAGTATTCATTATATTTTTTTATACATCAAAACTTTTTATTCTGCTCAATAGGGTAGAGACCGACATTGGTTCAGTCACCAAAACGTTGTTTTTGACCAAGTGAAATCAGTGGGTCAATATTGCCAAAAAGGAGATATGTTGAACTTGTAATGCAATCTTGGCATTTTTTTACAACATTCAATTAATTTGAAAATCGTTAAGAAAGGTAAATAAGCTTGGGAATACATCAGTTTCAGAAGAAGAAAAAATGCCATTGTCGCTACCGAGCACTGGCGATGCCATATTAATTGGTCGCTGCTATTGGTAATTGCTGCTAATACTTCTACTACAGTGAGGGAACTCTCAAAAACTCTAATAAAGGGCGATACGGTCAAAATTTGGTCAATATCAACTTGACGTATTTCTTTCAATTTTGCATTTAAAAAACCTGAACACCCTTCATTTTGAAGGTGTGTGTGTGTAGAATGTTGCTCCTATTTTGATTTTGGAATTCACTCTTCAGTTGTCAAAATGCCGTCCAAGCAAGAAGAGCAGCGTATCAAAATTTTGCTCGCGCATCGCGAAAATCCGAGCTACTCGCACGCAAAGTTGGCAAAATCGCTAAAAGTTGCCAAATCAACCGTTACAAATGTAATTAAAGTGTTTGGGGAACGTTTGTCGACAGCCAGGAAGTCTGGATCGGGGGGAAATCGAAAACCGGAAGCCGCTGAGACGACAAAGAGAGTTACCGGTAGTTTCAAGCGAAACCCTAACCTATCTCTCCGAGATGTCGCAAATAAGCTAGGTGTATCGTCTACAACCGTGCATCGAGCCAAAAAACGAGCCGGACTATCGACTTACAAGAAGGTAGTGACTCCAAATCACGATGATAAACAAAATACGACGGCCAAAGCGCGATCCCGGAGGCTGTACTCGACGATACTGACGAAGTTTGACTGCGTGGTAATGGACGACGAAACCTACGTCAAAGCCGACTACAAGCAGCTTCCGGGACAGGAGTTTTATACGGCAAAAGGAAGGGGAAAGGTAGCAGATATTTTCAAGCACACGAAACTGTCAAAGTTCGCAAAGAAATATCTGGTTTGGCAAGCCATCTGTACCTGTGCACTATGGTCCGAATGGACAAATTTCCCGACCAAAATCGATAACTCGAAAACCATTAACTTTAGACAGATGGTGTCTTCGAGAGATTTGATTTTTAAAATAAGATCTATCTTTTGGGTTGGATTGTGACTAGGGTGGTCCTCTTATGTTCATAATAAAAATTTCAACATTTTATTCTTATGGTTTAGAGGATTTTTGCTTCAACAGAATTGTGGATATTTTAATTTAATGAAACTTTGGTGAAGCAATTTTAATTCTATCTCATCTACGTATTGTTTTATCACAGTTTTTCTGACTTTCCTTAGGGTGGGACTTGTGAAAACAGTTTTTTTACTGTAACTTTTTTATTTCAATTTGAATTTGAAAACTTTGCATAGATGACTTTTAGGGTATAAAATGAGGCACATTTGGAAGATACAAGATAGTTGCTAGTTATTGTATTAGAAAAGTTGTAGGGGTTGAAGTGTAAAAAAATATACGTTTTTGCAAGATATCTTATTCCTTTATTTGCAAATATTTGCAAACACACAGTCCATGAACTGAAAGTAAAGACTTCCATCTACAAGATCTTTGTAAAATTGTTTGTCCCCTTTTGTCCCCTTTAGAGAAAAAAAATCTCTTTAAATTTGGTAGTTTTGCATTTTTTCTGCATAATTTTCGATCAGCAGCATCAAAAATTATCACCAAAGACCGTAACAACTCGAGTTTTTTTATGAAAATGTTTATATTTTTATAGTAATTCATCTCCGTTAATTTATTAACATACATATAACAGACAAACAGACATAACACATCGAAAAATTTTCACTACAAATCATGGTCACTAACACACTTGTGCCATCTGTTGAGCACACTGGGATGGATGATAAAGCTGAACAGATGGCAATAGTGTGTTAACGTCAAACGAAGATTAAAATATGTTAACACAGACAAACATACATAACACTTGCAGTTTCTTCATCGATTACCCATTAAACGGTCAATTCAAATGTTTCTTAGTTGGTAATATCGCCACAGGTAGTACGTATAGCCGATTTTCGTTTGACGTTAACACACTACTGCCATCTGTTCAGCTTAGTCATCCATCCCAGTGTGCTCAACAGATGGCGCAAGTGTGTTAGTGACCATGGTTTGTAGTGAAAAATGTTCGATGTGTTATGTCTGTTTGTCAGTGATATATATGTTAATAAATTAACGGAGATGAATTACTATAAAAATATAAACATTTTCATAAAAAAACTCGAGTTGTTACGGTCTTTGGTGATAATTTTTGATGCTGCTGATCGAAAATCATGCAGAAAAAATGCAAAACTACCAAATTTAAAAAGATTTTATCCCCTAAAGGGGACAAAAGGGGACAAACAATTTTACAAAGATCTTGTAGATGGAAGTCTTTACTTTCAGTTCACGGACTGTGTGTTTGCAAATATTTGCAAATAAAGGAATAAGATATCTTGCAAAAACGTATATTTTTTTTACACTTCAACCCCTACAACTTTTCTAATACAATAACTAGCAACTATCTTGTATCTTCCAAATGTGCCTCATTTTATACCCTAAAAGTCATCTATGCAAAGTTTTCAAATTCAAATTGAAATAAAAAAGTTACAGTAAAAAAACTGTTTTTACAAGTCCCACCCTAAGGAAAGTCAGAAAAACTGTTATAAAACAATACGTAGATGGGATAGAATTAAAATTGCTTTACCAAAGTTTCATTAAATTAAAATATCCACAATTCTGTTGAAGCAAAAATCCTCTAAACCATAAGAATAAAATGTTGAAATTTTTATTATGAACATAAGAGGCCTAGTCACAATCCAAACCAAAAGATAGATCTTATTTTAAAAATCAAATCTCTCGAAGACATTATCTGTCTAAAGTTAATGGTTTTCGAGTTATCGATTTTGGTCGGGAAATTTGTCCATTCGGACCATAGTGCTGTGGCTTGAAAAGCAGCATTTTCATAGCTTCCGGGACTGTCAACCAAGAAATTTACGTGAAAGAGTGTTTGAATAAACGTCTGCTGCCTTTCCTGAAGAAACACGGTTGTTCCGTACTGTTTTGGCCGGATTTGGCATCTTGCCATTACGGTAAAAAGGCCATGGAGTGGTACGCCGCCAACAACGTGCAGGTGGTTCCCAAGGACAAGAACCCTCCCAACACGCCAGAGCTCCACCCAATTGAGAAATACTGGGCTATTGTCAAGCGGAACCTAAAGAAGACCAAAAAAACTGCTAAAGACGAGCAGCAGTTCAAGGCAAACTGGCTTTCTGCGGCGAAGAAGGTGGACAAGGTGGCTGTACAAAATCTGATGGCAGGGGTCAAGCGTAAGGCCCGGCAATTCGGATTTGGAAAAGCGGAAGCCTAACTGAATATTTTTCCTGAATTTTATACTAATTGAACTTGAAAAGAAATTTTATTTGATTTTTTAAATAAACGATTTCACCGATTTACACGCGTTTTCCCTTGACCAAATTTTGACCGTATCACCCTTTACAGTTACTGATACGTTTATTCACGCAGTAATCTCCACTAAGAACTTCTCCGATCGCTCACCTGGCCACGTTCACACAACTATTGGAGAAAGCAAAGATTTGGTATCTACCTTAAAAAAAACACAAGGAAACCACAATGGAAACCATATGAAATTTACACGACACGTATCTCATGTTTGTAAAAAGTCGGGAAACGTAAAGAAAGATCTTGTGTAAAGTTAGGTCTCCTTAAACTGACACATATGCAATTCGAATAAAAATATGTTTGATTGAATTTATTTTAGGGTACAGAAATTTACATGACATTTTGGTAGTGTGTAGATATCAAAGAAAAAGGGAAATTCAGGGGGCGACCCGGCGTAGTGGTTAACATCCATACCTCTCACGTCAAAGTCATTAGTTCAAATCTCACCCCCGGACAAGTTACGAAAATTTTCAACAGGTATTTAAGTGACTACGACGGGAGATGAACCAGCCCAGGGGTGAAAATCAAAAAACTAAAAACAAGAAAAAGGGAAATGAATAGCCGGAGCGAGAAGCAACCGTTATGTATTTGACAGGGTACCCGGGTACCTTTCCAGGTTTTACATCACGAAATTTCATCTTTTATTTTAAACAG
Organism: Aedes japonicus; assembly: GCA_034211315.2. Lineage (NCBI taxonomy): Eukaryota > Metazoa > Arthropoda > Insecta > Diptera > Culicidae > Aedes > Aedes japonicus. The sequence goes on along the minus strand of JASCZW010004070.1, from coordinate 19,909 downwards.
GAAATTGAAATTCAGTGACATCTTAGTAAAAATTGAGAGGCAATTTTTTGCGTGAAAACATTTTGTATAAGAACAAGGGTGGCCGAAGGGATAGGCTTCGATTTTTGTTACCGATTTTTTTTTATCGACATACCTAGTATCCGGGTACCCACCCAGATAACATGGTTGTAACTCTGGCAATTATTGACCGATTTCAATTTAGAAAAACTAATTGCCTTGATAAACATCATCATCAATGTCCGTTTGAATTCATTTGGTTTCCGTTAACCCAGGTTTCCGGAGTGTGGTCTAGTACGGAGATACTATTTGGAAATATCAATTGAATTTCCGGGAATGGATGTCACAACCTTTGGAATAATTGCTTTAAACTATTTTAATTCCATTGTGAGCTATATTTTGACTTGTTCCTGTAACGGGCATTCTGTAACAGGTTCCCGTGGGGCCTAGAGAAGCTATGAACTTATTTAGAAGGAAATCATGGAAATATAAGTAAAATAATCCATGAAATTTGTCTGTAAGGATATTTTCCAGCGTTAAGTGGCCATCTGATGATATCCTCGGATCATTTCGAAATAGGTTTCTGTGGGGCCTCGTGTGGCCATGAACATTTTCAAAAGGAAACCCTGGCAATATGGGTATCAAAATTCATGTAATTTTGGGTTGGTCATTCCAGAATAGTCTCGAGTGGCCAGAATAGGTTCCTGTAAGGTCTTTAGCGGCCATTAACAATACTAGCCAAGAAACGTAGAAAAATATCCTTCCGGAGAAATTTCATGAATTTTGATATCCACTTGCCAGGGTTTCCTTCAAAATAGTTTCATGGCTATGCGAGGCCCAACGGGAACCTGTTCCAAGATGACCGTTCCATGAAAAAAATATCAAATGAAAACAAAACGCTTGATACCTATATTGGCAAGGCTTCCTTCTAAATTTGTTGATGGCCATTTCAGACCCCACGGAAACCTATTCCGGATTGACAGGTCCGAGGACAAATCGTCAGATGGGCACTAAACGTTGAGAAATATCGTACTGGAGAAAATTCATGAGCTTTTGTACCCATATTGCCAGGGTTTCCTTCTAAAAACGTTCATGGTCACTTGAGGTTCTACGGGAACTTGTTACAAAATGGTAGTTCCAGGAACAATTTGGCATGTGATCCTTAAAAGAAAAGAAATAGTGTCAAGGAATTATTTCAAATATTTTGTCATCCATTCCCGAAAATTATTCAATAGATGTTCCGAAATTCTGTCTTTCTGCTGGAACACAGCAGTGGAAACCCCCCACCTAAAAAGCAGATGAATCCAAATAGTCATTGCTGATAATTTACTTAAAGCAAATGAGCTTGAATTGAAAGGTGCAAAAATAATTCAAATCGGAAAATAATTGCCAGAGTTAAAATTATTTGAAAATGGTGGGTACCCGGATATCCTGTTGATCACTTAAGGGGTAAAAAATACCGAGGTCCCCACCCTTCGTCTCCCTTACTACTGGACGATTTTTTTATGCAAAACATTGCCTTCCAACTTTTTATTGATATGTCACTGAATTTCAGCTTCCTGTTTTAAAATAAACTATGAAATTTCGTAATGTAAATATGACAAGGTACCCGGCTACCCTGTCAAACACATAAGAGTTAACAATGATACTATTTGAAATGTCAATGGCATTAAAGCAAGTAAACTTTTATCAGATATTGAAAGACAAAGCGAAATTCAAACAGGAGGTAAACAAACAATATCAAATAAAACAAAACTCGGATTGCGAACTATCCGAACAAACTCAGACCCCTAGAATGTGATAAAATAAATTTAATCACACAGAAATATGATTTCATACTTTATGGCACACTGAGGCGACAACTTTTTAACTGCTGAACATATACTCTGCAATTGTGGAGCATTATTCAATCAATGGATGTCAATATTTGGAAAGGGGTTACGAGAGCCCCCCAAAATTTGGCAAACAATCCTGGTTGGGTTTTGGACTTTATAATACAAGTCAAGCCTAAATAGGATCAGGCAATGTCAACTAATGTCCATCACACCTTTTTTGTGACAGGATATTGGACTTGCATCAAATCATATATGGGTCATACAACAATTATCCTAATGAATGGATGCAGTTGGGTGTTTGGCAAAGAGGGGACAATTTATAACTTTTCTCGTTTCAGAGGATTAACTCTAGTATTCACAACTCTAGACACAACACCCATCCCATTTTTGCTCTATTACTTATTTCAGAGAACGAGCAATGTTGCTCAAACCTAGGCTCGTAAGCCAGGACACAAGGTGGAAATACCTTTGTCTGTCTCAACGAAGTCAGGACATATGAGAAGTGGACAGTAATTTTATTGCTAGAACGAATAGAAATGAAGAGAAAGTGTATTGATAGTTCCATATAGGGCAACGACAGGCTTTGAAATTGAAAGATACAAGTTTGAAAACGAGCGGAGGGCATTAAGCGGTAGTATCCAAATTAGGCACATTACCCTTTACCATACTCCCTCATGCAGGGTAGGCAAGGGGGAGGAAACCCCTTTGACTGGGAAAAAGTTATGCAACCGATCGGGCTCTTATACTACCTATTGTTTTTTTTCTGGTTCTAGCGATTTGTCCCTCTCCCAATTTCTCATCCGTGTCAGGCAGTATTGGCAGAGGGACAATTCGCTATTTAGTTGCAAGCGTAGCAGGGCTAGCGCTGGGTTCAAAAATACGTCAATAAATAAATAAATAAATAAATTTCCGCTCCGTCCTTCGCCTCTCCTTTGGTCTACCAAAGTTCACGCTTTATCATGGCCAAATAGGTTTCGTCCGGACGGGATTCAGAGAACAGCTTGGTAGATTCATGTCTTTTAGTACCAAATCCACAAAATTAGCCGCAAACTACTCCTCTACAAATTTGAAAAATTTGCATGTGCCAAAATCAGGCCAAAACAACCGTTTTAATCGTGGCACTCAGTTTTGAAATCGCATCGTTTACGGACCCTTTGGCCACAAATGGTTCTCTGTTTTCCACAAGTCACAAGTTTCCACGAAATCAGGTACCTCACTGATAAGTACATAACTGAGCAGAATGATACACAATTTTGATCAAGTATGACAAAAGTTTGAAAGTGTCACAATAATTATCAACTCACCTTTTAATGAATGGTCTATGACTACGCTTCGATTTTGGTATAGTTTTGAAAGGACAATTTAATTCGCTTCACTGATTAATCGTGGCGATACAAGCTTCAATCGACTGTTTATTTGCAGCTATCTCTAATTTCTACTACCTATTGGATTTTTTAAATATCACTGCTACGTTAGATAAATAGGTCAGTCAATTGGCACGAATTAGAGTAGTACAATCCATCCTTAGATGATGCTACATTTGTTGCTCTACTTAACTGTTTGAACGTTAATCCGGAAACATTACCCGAACTGACGGATCTTGACAGGTATCTTGATATGTGATGATTTTTTAGGGTGTAAGGACTGTATCGTTCATTATGAGTAAACCTTCAAATTGCCTTATTTAAGGTGGGATATACAGTTAGAATGACCAAAAAATTCAATTTTTTTTTTGCATAAAAAGTTAGTAAATTACCCCTAGAATACGCTCATGAAACCCTTTTTTCGAAATTCAAACTACAAGTGTTTCTCGCGCCTTGTTGCCTTTTTCACGTGCAGCAGGTATAAATGGACGCTTAAAATTTTCAAAGCGTTTTTCTCAAAACAGCATTTTCGGAGCTTATGCCGGTGATAACTCGAAAACTAATTATTCGATTGAGCTGAAACTTATAGGATTGCTATATTGTAGTATAACCTGAATTAAAAATTATTGTAATATTTTATTAATCAATATGGAAAAATGTGAGAAAATGGCCCAGAAACTGTGGATTTTTTCAAAAAAGTTACGCCAAAAGTGCAAATATATTTTTTTTACTAATTTTTTCAATTCATCTACAAACTGTAAATGTAATTAATGTAATGTTTTTGGGTTAGCACGTTTCAGTTCAAAACTGCGACCAGGAGAGCCGGCACAAGCACATTACAACGACTTTTTCAACGCACTCTAATCACCGACAAACCGACATGAATGATAATAGAAAATGTCTCAATATTTCTGTTCAAATCATATTACTGACATCTATCTTCGTGTTCGCTGAAAACGTTTATTGAAGCCACGAACTCTCTTGGGAACTTGATAAGAAGGTTCATGTCTGAGCTATTCTGGACACATTTATTTGATCTAGATAACATGATTCTATAGGTTTTGACAGATGGGATCGCTGCACATTTGAATCGGTCGTTATGGATTCTTGATCAATAGTGAAGATTGAGTTTCATGTCGGTTTGTCGGTGCTCTAATGGCCCCCATTTTGTTGAAAAAAATTGAAAAATATATTTTTGTATACTGCATGAATACACTTATCATTGTAAAAAGGTTTTGATAGATTTGAGTCAAAACTTCCTCTTGAATTTTTTTTTTCAAAAATGTTTTTTTTTCTCGTTCAAACTGTTTATTCCCCCTTATATATGTTTCATTTATCTCATTTAATTCAAATTTATTAACAATGTTTATTGACCATCAAAAAAGCCCATTACATCAGTAATCATTTATTTTTTGTAGATCTGGCCAGCTCTCGCACCTTCTTCTTGATGTTCCTCACGAGGTTTTGCAGAACCGTTCCGTTGATGGTTTTGCTTACGTTTACATAGTCTATTTTTTTAATTTGATGATGTCATCTGCTCCTCTATCCTTCTTCCGCAGTTTTCCTTTCAGCAAAGCCTAAAACTTCTCAATGGGCCTTATTTGCGGACAATTTGGAGGATTCATTGCCTTTTCCACAAATTGGACATTGTTCTCTTCATACCAGTCCAAGGAGGCACGAGCATAGTGGAAGGAAGCCAAATTAGACCAAATGACTGTCGAACCTTTGTGTTTTCGGATTAATGTCAGAATTCGTTTCTGCAGGCATTCTTTCCGGTTTATTTTAGCGTTCATATTTGCGGGAGTGAAAAAAGGTGTCGATTTTATACCGCACTGGTCAATTGCTTGCCAACCATCAGAGAGACGTTTCTTTTTTATTGGTAACAAATAACTCGTAGCTCTTTGTATTGTTTTCGTGGATTGAACGAATGTTCTTTCTGTGTCAACAAATGCTCATTGCTTTTGACAGCTGCGCATGTGGCATTAAATACGAAAGTAGCTTCTTAAATAGTACATAGCAGCTTCGTTGCAGAAAACACCGAATAGATTTGTTAGTCCTACCTTCGATTTCATAATATGAACGAAAATTAATTTTCAGTGTACATTTTTCCGAATTCGTCTACATTCCGTTCATTTCGTAACAAGTTGAAACATGTTCAATATTAGTTTAAAATGCACCGCATTCCACAAGCGACTTAATCACGCGAAACAGCTTTCAGTCATCTACATAAAAAATAACTATTTTTGTATAAAATTTACATGTCAGGTATCTTTGGCATTTTGATAGTTGGCAACTTACACTATATGAATTTTAATTAGATTTGGTTTAATGACATAATATCAAGATGTTAAGGATCTGGAAATGTAAGTTTGAGATTCTTCATACTAATTCCAATACAAATATGAATAGCGTGTGCAAAGCCAAATTAAAACCAAATGTGTTCAAATTTTTTCGGGACTATAAGGACCCAAATTAGCGCGGATTAAGCTTAGGGAAGCAAACATTTCAAAATTTTCATCAGCCTAATAAGCACTGAACAATATGTCAGTAGTTGAACAGTGATCTACTTGTTTTTTTATTTTCAATCGTTGAACATGTTAACCCCCTATAATTACATTAAAAAAAGAACAATCCGTTAACAAACCACCCTAGAGGCGCTTCAAATGAAGAAATAAACTGCAACTTTGACCTAGGACACCTTGGAGCAGTCATTTAACAGTGGATCAACCACTATTTTCTTCTCAATCTGCATTCCGAGCAGGTCGATCGGCCGTGATAATGATGCTTTTTGCGAACCAACTCTTAACTTGAAAGCAATCCCGCCACCAATATTCAGCACAATCCCCTCCACTCAGCAAAAAAATATCGATTTATTTGAAGTGGGCGCTTAAAATCAATTTGATTCGATTAAAATCTGCCAACCAGCCACCTCCAACGCCGTTGCCACCCGAACGTAAGATGACGGATACATCTGCTGATATTGGTGTGGATCCAATCTCTGCGCCAACGACGACGACTCAGGTCCGGGGCAATATTGTGGCCAGTTTTATTAGCGTCAACAATTATCACCGGCCGACCAGATAACAGTGAACGTGTTCGATCGAGCGATCACGTAAAGTGCATCGTTGGCTACAAAGTTTAATGGAATGTGATTTTGAACTGCAATCTGCCGATCCTTTTACGGACTTAAAGCCGTGTTTTACAAGGTCCGATTGTTTCGCGTCTTTTTCCGCGTGTTCCAGTCACATATAGTTGATCGGAGCGTAAATTTGTTAGTGCGAACCTTTCATTTCAGCTAATTAACAGTTGAAAAATTAACAAGCCACCATAGCACTTGGTGTGAGGAGATTGGATCTCTCGTACTTTGGGCAAACAGATAAGCGTGGGCAGAAATTAACGGCGGGTTATGGCAGCAGTGTAGTAATAACTGTCAACACTGTTGGTATTCGGTTCTGGAGATACTATCGATGCGAGATGAGATTCTCCAGATTACGGTAAATCGCTTAGCTTTTCCTGGTGCCATATTTTGTGCTAGTGCTTTTGAATAATCCAGCTTGACTCTAGTTTTATATATACTGTATATTCATCAAGAGGCACTTATACTGTTAGGCAGGTCATCTTTTTGAGATGTGACATCGAGTAAATCAAAGCAATTTACAGTATTCTAGAGGATTTCATCTCCATCTCGATTCAATCGTCGAACCAAATACTATATATGTTGATAATGTTAACAATAAATTATTTAAACATCGTTTCCTTGCGTCGACTATCATGAGGCACACTGGGCAATCATTTCGTAAAGAGTTTGTCCGATAGATGTCACTATTACTGCACCCTATTGCTGCAAGAAGCCGTTATGTGTACCGATCAAAACGTGGACCGATATAAAGTTGTCGAACCTCATGACATGCTCTCATTCATAACCACCCTCAATGGACACTTGATCCTGATCTATGCAAAAGCGTTGTGAACTCTCTCTCTGTTTGCGGTTTGCTTGATAACTTGAAGCTGGCTTTCTGCTTCTGAGTAAATAAGCTCCCACCCTACTTGTTTGAGCCATATACCCAGGACGCAATCGACTCAGTGGAGCCGTGCTCCACTCCTACGGCCACTTTGCCATCGATACCGCTCGCACGATCTTCCGAACTCATTGTATTTCCTTCCGCTTGTAGCACGCTAGGGTAATGTCGGTAGGGATTATTCCGGCGATAACAAATACTGCTTCTGACGAGATAGACCTGTGAGAGCTCACGACTCGCATTGCCATAAAACGATACGTCCTATTAGACTTCGCTCGGTTCTGCTTGGTTTCCAGTGCTGAAACCCAGGCTTGGTCCACTGTTATTCGGCAAGATCCTAGCTAACACGTTGATAGTTTAAGCTGTCATCATTCAGGGATAGTTGACGTGGCTGTGGAAGCTGAATCGGTCGTCGATCATCATTTTCAGGTCCTTCAGCACGCGCTCCAATGAAATGTCATTTCCTCCAACGGTGATTTCAGAGTACTGCGTTTCTGAACATAGCTCCTCCAAATCCTGCAGATATAATCAACTATTTTTCTGCAGGTCATCGGCACTACTTCACGTCTATTATTATCACAGTGTACTGAAGATTTCCTCTCCACTCTCTTCTCCACAGTTTGCGCGACTTCTTCACACTCTCGACGGTATTCTGAATTGCATCCACCGTTGACTCTCCTTTCAAAGATTCAAACTGACTAGATGAAAAGCCATGCTAACACTCCGTACACTTCGTCAACCTGTTCAGGGTAACCTTTTCCAACAACTTCCTCCTCGTCCAATCAGAACAAATTTGGTTTGGCCTCTACTGTATACAGAAGTCGTTTCCATTTTATTCGGTCTATGCCCGAATTCCGGCAGTTTCGCAGTCTACGAAGACACCGTGGGTCGCCTTTTACTCGACCCACCTTGCTCGTAGCGCGCATCTTATTCTTGTGCGAATCAGTTCATCTTTGAACTATATTTTAACTCGATTATCGTCCAACATTCCTACGACAAGCCCAGCCCATCAAAGTCAACCAATTTTACTGGTGTGTATGGTAGGAGATATTTCAGCAGCTGATGCAAATCGTAATTCATTTGCCTCCTCCACGTTCTGTCTTCCATCAGAACTCCACCGTAGATCGTACGCAACATCTTTCATTCACCGACACCGTTGATCCTCCGCAAGCAATGTCCAAACTTACCAAGCGTATTCACTAGGCATATGGGGCTTTAGAGGCCCTCCCTTAGCTCAGTCGGCAAAGGTGCAGCTACAAAGCAACACCACGCTGGAGGTGGCTGGGTTCGATTCCCGGTCTTGTTTTTCGTTAAGGAAAATTTCTCGACTCCCTGGGCATTGGGTAAGATTGTACTGGCCACATAATCATACTTATGCAAAAATAGACCTCGCATCGAAAACTCTTAGTAAATAACTGAGGGAGTGCATTTAGAACACTAAGTTGAGAAAAAGCAATAAGGAAATTGCCAAAGCAAATAAGCTTGAAACGCCAAGAAAGAAGATAAATCGGGCTTTACGTTGCTGGGTCCTCCTAACATATTTGAAACACGGTCCATAACATGTCCGAAATGCCTATAATGCAGCTTTCAGGACAACGTTGAGAATTCCATCCGGACACAGAGCTCTGTTCGAGTTTAGTCCTCCGGCTACGGTCACGATTTCTTCTTTACTGAGACACACTAAGTTTTTTTTTTTTACACGGGTTGTTTTTGGCGATAACTCCAGAACGGAACAACTCATCGACCTAATTCAAATCACATTTAACGTTTTGGGCCAAAAGTAATCATATGGCAGTTTTTCAAAAAATTCACAATTTTTGGTGTAAATACTCAAAATTTTAAAAACTGTATTTTGACCATTGCATGGAAAGGTAACGCATACAAACAAAATCGAAGCAATATAAAATGTATAAGCATGTGAATTTATCAACTCTATTTAGTCTTTTTTACACGGTTCCATACTAAAAGTGGAACGTATCCCCCATGCAAAAAAAAACCTTAGTGTATATCTTCGGTGTTGCCTCCGTCAGCTCCGTTGTTCCACGTCCACGTCATGTTTCTGGAAAACCTGCGTCGTTGAACCGTTGATCATTGCCATGACTACCCGGTAAGCGTAGACCCAGGGATTGGCATCAACATCTTGAGGGAACTCCTTGAAATAATTTACTTGCTTTGCTTTATTTTATATTTTAATACAGCCCTGGCCGCTCGGCAGCTCGTCTGGGTTTGAGACAACTAGCACGAAGCTTGCTGAGTGCTTCGCTCCACCAGCATGCTGGGCACCGTTTTTATTTTGGCTCCAGCTTTTTCACATGCTGCCGTCACATGCTGACGTCAAATACCGTCAAAATCAAATACCGCGTCTTCATAGGCCAGCTTTCCTAGAGTTTCTAGTGGGCTGAACCCTCTTGTGTTGGTACTTTGATTTTCCACTCTTCTTCCCAAGCATTGAAGTTTTCTTCGATGATAACAGATCTTCTTCCGGTCAGTAAGTTCATCAAACATCTGGTGCCACTACTCCATCGTTCATCTAAATGGTGCGTAGCAGCTGTTTATTAATATTCCGTTGATATTGGCAATTACAAAATCTTCTAGCATGCTTAACACCACCTCTTGGAAAGGATTACTAATACTGCAGCCATTCCTGCTCCATCCGCCTCCATGTTACTATTAACCGGAGGAACTCGATACGGCTCTGCAACGATTGCTCTGTTTCGGTTGTTGACTGCCACAACAGTGGCTGTGTAACGCTGCAATGATTAGGGTTTATTCGGGTGATCTCCACTAATGCTGGCTTTCTGCCACCTTTTTGTAAACCAAGAATTTGTAGCCTCCCGCCTCGAAGTTGTTGTCGTCCTTCTCTTTGCACTGTATGTACCTAGGTTTCTTTAAAAAATTTCTAGCACTTTTGTTGCAAAAATTCTGTTTGCCGAGTTCCCTTTGCAGCCCGATTTCAAACCCATGCACTTGAAACATCTCTTCATTTGATCGGTAACCTGGGGGACGGGTTTCTGCAAACAAACCGGCTGTTCATCTTTCAAGCTTCCTGTCTCCAGCAGTTTGTTTGCTGCCAGTCTTGAAAGTCATATCAACGCCAACTACGGTGCCACCTTAGGACAGGACCTGCCAGCTCAGAGAGAGATGACCTCTTATAAATTTATGATTGCTATGATACGGGGGTCGCTCCATTGTTGCCAGATATGTTTACACAGTAATCCCATTGAAAATAATGTAATTAAAAATATAATCAAAATTCGTCGATGTTCTTTTAATACTTGGTAATATTCAATAAGGTAAACCTTTAACAATTGTCAATATTTTAAATGGAGAGGTTCGTGAATTTGAGGCTCTACGAATACAAAACTGCTTTACAGGGAAGAAAAGGATGATATTAAAAATACAAATAAATAATACGCGTTACCTTTACATCTTCGTAAAATAAACCACTGCGAAAGTGAACTTTTATTTCCACAGTTGTTCAGTTGTCACAAACGAAAAAAGTGAAAAAGCAGTGACTAGCAACACCACCAAACCAACAACAAACTGCCTACTTGTAACATAACTTGACGGAGGCGGTAGAGGCGGTTGTCAAAACGACCAATAAAAAACGGTCTTTTTTGACTGGTAAATGGTCTTGCTTTTGCACTAACAGTCCTACGTGCCACCTTACGTCTTCCGTTACCTGATTGTCATTGATTCCTTTCTGCAATGCCCTACCAGAGCACGTTGCACCTCATCTGGTATTTTAATCTCGTAAAAATATCAGCAATTGTTTATTGTTTATTGTTTATTGTTTATTGTTCATTTTGTTTAACTTCGTCTGACCCTTGCGTCTAAACAAACTATAATGTGTATGGTGGGAAAAAACCTTGTTGGGTGCACAAGATGGCGTATAAATCCCATATATTTTTAGTAACGATACAAAATTGACAAATACTAACGTATTTAGCATATAAGGATATCATTACACATATTTGAAACAGGAAAGTTTCAAGTCTTGCAGTGGTGGCAGTCAGACTTAACCGTTTCTGTTCGGACGCGATGGAAAAGAATTAAGTTGATGCTCTTGGATACGTGTGTGTTTCTGATAGTTTTGTTTAGGGAGAGAAGAAGCAGTAGTTCATAAAATCTAATTTTTTTCAATTTTCATTGAGTTTATAGTTTATTTGAATAAATCGAATTTTTTGGGTTCATCATTTGAATAAGAAAATACCTTAACTGCAATTTGTTTATTTGAAACTGGAATATAAGAATGATATTTTTGAGTTCCAGGAATTGGTTTTGCTTTGTTAAAAATTGGATCGAATTCCTTTTTAGCTTCTTTGTATTGATCCGTGGAAACATAGCAGAATGTCATTTTTGTTTCATGATCCTCTTTGCGATTATTTGCCCAGCCATAAAGTTGTCTAGCATTCGTTATAAAGGGTGTATTCGATAAAAATGGCACACAGAAAATCTTCTGTAACTTTTGAATCGTATGAGTAAAAAACTTAGAAATTTGAGTAGATCTTATCCATAGTGTATTATTTACATCTGCCAAGTTTCATAGTTATACATTCAGTAGTTCCAGTCATGTCGTCGAAACAACAAATTGTCCGTGAGAAAATTTTGTGCACTCACAATCAAAATGCAGGGGTGTCCCACCGGTGGATTGCTAAAAGGCTTGGAATTGCAAATACAACTGTGTCTCGTGTAATAAGAACCTTCAAGGAGCGTCTGAGTGTCCAAAGGAAGGAAGGGAGTGGTCGTAAAAGTGGTCCAGTGGACAGTAAAATGGCCACGAAAGTCGTACAACAATTCAAGAACCGTCCAAACATGTCAAATCCGGTTGCATCGTGATGGATGACGAAACATACGTCAAGGCCGACTTCCGTCAACTTCCTGGGCAAGAATATTTCGTTGCAGAGTCGATGTTCGATGTTGGAGGAGGAGGATGTTCGAAAGAAGAAACTATCGAAATTTGCAAAGAAGTTTCTAATCTGGCAGGCGATTTGCGGATGGGGTGAAATAAGTGCTCCCTCCATCACTTCCGGAACAATAAACGGTGCGATTTACACGGAAGAGTGCCTTAAGAAGCGTCTCTTGCCATTCATTAAGAAGCACAAAGGATCAACTCTGTTTTGGCCTGATCTAGCATCCTGCCACTACGCTCGAAACGTATTGGAGTGGTACCGAGCCAATGGAGTCAATTTTGTGCCAAAGGTTATGAACCTACCAAATTCACTGGAACTTCGTCCAATTGAAAAACTCTGGGCAATTATGAAAACTGAACTTCACAAACATCCCAAAACTATAAAAACAGAGCTAGAATTGAAGAAAATTTGGGTGAAAACAACAAAAACACTGGGAAAATCGGTTGTACAAAACTTGATGGGTGGAGTGAAAAGGAAGGTGCGGGCACTCGGGATGGGAGACGAAATTGAATAAAACAAATGTTGTTAATCCAAACTCATTAGTAGTTCTTCATTCCCTGAAAATTTCAAAAAAATCCGATAATCAGATTAATTTTGATGAGTATATATGTGTGTGCCATTTTTAACGAATACACCCTCTAGGATTTTTGATTTGCTTAGCTAAATTTGCTCTTGTTGCCATTCTCTTAAGAGTACCTCTGATCGCATCACAAGGACTCTTGTCGTGTGAATGCCATTCAAATTAAATGTCTTTAAATCCACAGAGGCTAGCATTTTTTGACGTAAACTACGTCTTACGGCAAGGGTAGGGTGTCAATTAAAAATCTAAAACTATGCGACCGTCACGAAATATTGTTACAAATTAAACGCAAATAACTTAATGCTCGATAGATATTCAAAATGTTTACATCAATCGGTTGTAAATTTACCCGCGTATCATTTCAATTATCAAACATTATTGGTTAACAAAGTTAAACTGTTAAAAATAACCATAATAAGAGGTGATGTCTTATTATGCAGATTCTTCCGAGTAAATTTACTAAATGCGCTGTACATTTCTATCACAGACTTCAAATTTAAGCAAGAAAGGCCTCATACATTACAGTGCACGATAAAACTGCACCACGGCCCCGAAATTTCGACAGAATTTCTTTAAGTATTAAAGCAGTGGTGCTCATCCTGCGGTCCGCGGGCCACATGCGGCCCGCGATAGCATTTAAGAAATATGAGAACTTCATTGAATATGAAGCGATTTGAGTTGCATTTCTTACTGTGCAATAATTGTGATTCTCATAGTCTTGTGTGAACAATTTTTACCGTGCTTGTTACACAGATGATGAATGACCAAAAAGGCGGGATAGAATGAAAAAGAGAATGCAGTCATATTTTCGCTCACGCAACCACAGGTTCATTCACTTTCACCATTCAGTGTCTGTTGTCAATTGGTTCCGTTCTGTAGTTGCGTGCGTAGTTCTGAGAAGTTTCGAGCAATTCTAGGTTTTTTTTTTCAATAGGGCGTATCTACAATTAAGAGATTCTCTCCGGGCTCGCTCTCTTTCATTCATTACAGCGCCATTATAAAACTTACGAGGTATTCTTTAGTACAGATCGAAACACAACAGTGCTGGCTAGCATACTCTACAAACAGTAGAATGAAAAACATAAAGGTGATTGGTTTATGAATGAAAGAGAGCGAGCCCGGAGAGAATCTCTCAATTGTAGATTCGCCCTAATGAAAAAAAAACCCTAGAATTATTCAGTGAAAATGGAAGCCAGCACTAGCAACGTGTTTTCCTGGAGAAGTGGTCTGAAATGTTTTTCTTTACGTGCATTAATCAAAAACCGGTGTGAATGATTTGCAACGAAGCTGTTGCAGTTATGAAGGAATTTAATGTGGATGTTACGAGTCGAAACATGCGTCAAAAATGGATAAATATGTCGGTGTGGCGCAGGCTGAAAAATGTGCTGAGTTCAGGAGAAATTTGAGTAGCCAGCAAAACTTTTTTGTGAGAAGAAAGCAAGAAACCGAGTTGTGCACAAAGGCAAGTTTCATTATCGCAGAAAAACTCGCTTCCCATTCGAAGCCATTTACTGATGGCGAGTTTGTTAAGGAATGTATGGAAGCTGTGGTTCAAATGATTTGTCCCGAAAAAAGTCGCATCTTTGCGCAAGTGAGTTTGTCGCGGGCGACCATCACCAGGCGGGTTGAAGACATTGCTGAAAATCTTGTGTTGAGTTTGAAGGAAAAAGTTGCCAGCTTTGAATTTTATTCAGTGGCGCTGGATGAGAGCACGGATATATCTGACACAGCTCAATTGGCAGTTTTTATCCGCGGCATATCTAAGAAATTTGAGGTGACTGAGGAATTGGCAAGCCTTTTCCCCATGAAAGGAACGACGAAGGGCATTGATATCTTTAATGCTCTGTGCGCTGTTCTAGAAAAGTTTGATCTACCGCTGAAGAAAATGTCCGGAGTTGTTACCGATGGAGCTCCCGCTATGTGTGGTACGTCTTTTGTTTTCCATCTTATTTAAATTATTCAAGCTTATACCGCAGTGTAAAGACGTGCAAGCTCCTTAAAATTCTTGCCTAAAATGTTGTGCTATTTTAAACGTCGCCTTTTGACAGTACTGGCATTATCACATTTATTATGGACATTTGATGTATTTGGCGCTGGCATCAGGCCGTCAGTTTATTTACTTCTTACTTGAAGCGTTGCATACTAATTGATGCAAAATATTCAGCTTTATCAGATTTACGGCCTTGGAAAATTTAGTACCAAGGATGGTGTTAAATTTTAGGTATTTTTCTTCATTTAAACACATATGTATGTTTAAATTTATTTATTTATTTATGAATTATGTTTCAGCTTGTTTGTCTGTTTTCTGTGCTTAATCATTTTATCGAAAATTCGAAAATTACCAGAAGTGTCAGAGCAATTCTCCCAGTACCATTGCATCGTGCACCAGGAGAACCTCTGCGTCAAAAGCGTGGGATTCAAAGATGTCATGAAAGATGTCATCAAAATAGTTAATTTCATCCGATCGCACGCAATGAACCATCGCGAATTTCAGGCTCTTCTAGTAGACACGGATGCAGAATATGGTGACGTACCATATTATACTGAGGTACGTTGGCTGAGCAGGGGAAAGGTGCTGCGACGCGTATTTGATCTTCGGATAGAAATCGTCGAATTCATGGAGAGCAAAGGTAAATCAGTGAAGTTTTTCGATAATGCGGAGTGGGTGACAGATCTGGCTTTCCTGACTGACATTACAACGCACCTGAACGATTTGAATTTAAGTCTCCAGGGTAAAGGCAACTTGGTGCACAGCATGTTTAACCAAATCAGTACATTTGAAAACAAACTCGTGTTGTGGGAGAAACAGATGAAAATTCTAAATTTTGCCCATATCCCTACTCTCGGAAAATGCAATGTGACGTAGACTAAAAAATACGTTGACGCACTCCGAACAATGAAAAATGATTTTTCTCGTAGATTTGGAGATTTCAAAGCGCATGACAAAATTCTAAAACTTTTTTCTGCTCCATTCAGTGTTGATGCTGAACAAGCCCCAGATAATATCCAAATGGAACTAATTGAGTTACAGTGCGACACGGAACTGCGAGAAAAATTTGATCGACATGATTTGTTGGAGTTCTATGCCAAATTTGTTCCGGAAGAGCGCTTCCCAGAGCTGCGAAATCATGCTCTTTTCGTAGCTTCTTTGTTTGGATCCACATACATTAGTGAACAACTGTTTTCCGTGATGAAGCAAGTAAAGTCAAAAGCAAGAAATAAGATAAGTGATGAACATTTGGACAATTCATTGCGTATTTCGACCTCTAGCATGAAGGCTGATCTCGATAAGCTTGCTCAAGAAAAGTGTAAGTGAATTATGTATTAAAATGCAAAAAGTTTTTTTTATTGATTTTCAAATAAATTGAATGTGATATAAATCTACATTTTGTTGATTGTAATTTTTTTTATTTTGGAAGAAAGAGCATTGCTTTACATTTCAGGTACATCTACTAGTAACGTGTCCTCAAAATAAGCTGTTTTTTTATTAATTATTTTAAGCTATTAAAAATAACTCATTGCGGCCCGTAGCATTGGCGCAAAATTTCATTTTGGCCCGCTGCAAGCATCTACCTGAGCACCACTGTATTAAAGGATATTTCACACAAAAACCAGTGAGGTTGTGTTCCATAGGTACACTGGCACTGTATGGTGCACAGGCTACCAACAAATTGGACAGGTAGCTGATTGCGCTGCAAGCTGGCCGTTGGCTAGGCAACCATTGTTAGGCTGCAATTAATTATGCAGTGGTCAGCAAAGCAGTCGGTTGGCTGTGATTTATTTGTAGCATGTGGGTTCAACCACGAGTAGCAATAAGAGGTTGTGTGTGTGTGTGTGCGTTTTTTTTTTTAGGCGGGATGGAAAATCTGCATCCAGACACCTGAAGAACTCAGGGTGTGGGGATGAGGGTGCCAACTCCTCGACGCACTAAAAACCCACCCATGCCTTAAGCCCCGGCCCTCCCCGGAACCACCTTTCGGTATTACTTCGGAGGGGGCTCTTGTGCTTCTTCAGCACCCACTATGTCTAACTACTTAGGGCTTTAGTAGTTAGGTGGTCCCTGTGACCTGCCTTTGGTCGTTACGCCATTTTTGTTGGAGATCGAGGACGATCTGGGAGGCTGCTACGAACACCGCGTCCCAGACGTCCCGGTCCTCTTGTTAGCGTAATCGACGTGACTGACAAAGGACAGCTTATCGTCGATCATGACCCCAAGATACCTCAAGAACCTCTTCGATTCTACTGTGCAGTTACCTGCACTGATCGTCGCATGTTGCTCCGATTTCCTATTATTCGCCACCGTGACCTCAGTCTTACGGTGGGCTAGCTCCAATTGCCTGGGGCTCATCCATCTCTCCACAATTCCAATGGAGTTTGAGTCCGTTAACTCGACCTCTTCGATGGATTCACCACATATCTCTAGGGTGATGTCGTCTGCGAACCCGACAATCTTTACCCCGCCCGGGAACTCAAGCCGCAGTACCTCGTCGTACATCGTGTTCCATAGCACCGGACCCAGGATCGAACCTTGTGGGACGCCTGCGGTGATCTGTACACGTTTCTGGCCTGCTTCTGTATTATATACCAGTACGCGATTCTGAAAGTAGCTTCCGAGAATCTTGTACAATTACCCAGGAACCTGTAGGCGCTGGAGTGAGTACTGCACAGTAGCGTAATCCTCGCCTCTTGCGCTGGATTGCTACTTCAGCCGTCTTGGTGACGGACAGGATGACATCCACCGTCGACTTCCCTTTGCGGAAGCCAAACTGATTGTTAGACAGACCGCCTGTACCCTCCGTGTACGTTGTCAGTCTGTTGAGGATTACCCTCTCGAGCACCTTACCCGCTGTATCCAACAGACATATAGGTCTATATGCCGATGGATCTCCTGGTTGCTTCCCTGTCTTTGGTAGCAACACTAGGTTCAGAATTTTCCAGGCGTCCGGGAAGACGCCTTCGTCCAGACACTTTTTCATCACCACCCTGAAAATTCCGGGATCCAGCAAGATAGCCGTCTTGATGGCCAGGTTCGGGATACCATCAGGTCCCGGTGCTTTGTTCACCTTTAGCGACTTTGCTATCGCAATGAGTTCATCATTCGTCACCGTTGCCTCGTCCTGCCGTTATTTATGCCCACGTGGTCACGGGTGTTCAGCGGAGCCGTCCGCCCTTCCGTCGCTATGACAGCGTTAAGGTTTGGGATACTGGAACACTGGTCATGGGACAAATCTACGGCGGCGGGGGGCATGGACTTGGGTCGTGGCTCGGAAAGAGTCCCCCAACGATCACCTGCAGCAGCTCTGATGAACGCTCGGTTGGAGCCGCCAATCCTCTGGTTTTGGCCATTACTACCCGATAGGCGTCACCCCACGGGTTTGCATTGGCCCTCTGACGCAGACCCTCAAAGCAGACTCGCTTGCTGGCCTTTATTTCCCTCTTTAGTGCGGCCTTCGCGGCGACTAGCGCCCCTCTACGCTTGATTCTCTCGGCGTCTGACCGCGCTCTCTGCACCCTCCGTCTTGCGTGGAGGCATGTTCTTCGGAGGTCGGCAATCGACTCCGTCCACCAATACACCGGCAATCTTCCATTCCTCGGTTTGACTTCCCTCGGCATGGTCACATCGCACGCTCGTGTAAGTGTCATAACGAGTCGTTCGCCGCAAGGTTCCTGGGTTTCGCGTAAATTCCGTTCCCTCTCAAGCGCCTCTTCAAAAGTCTCTAGATCAAAGTAGGACGTCCTCCATCTGCGGGCGAATGGAGTGGATGCTCCTCCTTCCACACGCTGCCTTGTATTGTGGACGATACAATATCGAACCGCCAAGTGGTTGCTATGGGTGTAGCCATCATCCACCCTCCAATAGCTAAGTAGCCCAGGACTGCTGAATGTTATATCGATGATCGATTCCGCTCTGTTTCTATGGTAGGTACTCTTGGTAACTACATTGGCTAGGTCTACGTTGAGCCTAGCCAAGGCCTCCAGAAGTATTTGGCCCCTAGGGTTGGTAAGGTGGCTCCCCCACTCGAGCGCCCAAGCGTTGAAGTCCTCCGCTATTACCAATAGGATCAGGCCAGTTAACTCCGTTGTCATCCGATCTAGCATATTGGTAAACTGTTCGATCGACCATCTTGATGGTGCGTAGCAGCTGCAGAAGAACACTCCATTCACTTTTACAACCGCAAAGCCTTCGTTTGTGGTAGACACAACCTCCTGAACCGGGTACTTGCCCGTCGTCCATAATGCCGCCATATTAGCCCTGTCCGCAAACCAGTTCCCGTTGCCGGGTGGGATGCTGTATGGATCGGAAATAATGGCGATATCCGATGCCGACTCGCTAACTGTCTGACACAGCAGTTGCTGGGTGACCTCACAATGGTTCAGGTTTAGTTGGGTTACCTGGCTACGGTTGGCTCGTTGGTATACCCTTAGCGGCTGGGCACTTGCCCCTCCCCCCCCCCCCCATGACGTGCTTATCGTCCGGTTTCCCGGCGCACATCAAGCATTTGGGGGGACTTTTGCAATCCCGTGCCTCGTGGCTAGTGCTGCCACACCTTCTGCACATGTTGCTACGATCTGGGCCTTTGCACTCCCAGGACATGTGCCCGCTCTCTAGGCATCTAAAACATGCCTTCGGCGGCTGGTGTAGGCTTAGTGGGCATACAGACTATCCCACCTTCACCTTCGCCACTTTCAACGCCGCGTCCGCGTCGACTGCCGCTACCCTCATGGTTGAAACTTGGGTCCCAAGTGGACCCTTCCTCAGACGTATGTCTGCCGCAACAACCTCGACCTTTCACTGTTCCTTGAGTGCAGTGGAGATCTCGTCTGCCTCGGTGATCTCATCCATGTTCCTACACTGGATCGTCACCTGCGAGACGAGGGCGCGCACCTCCACACACTCACCTAAGGCCTGCCTTGCCAGGTCTTTATACGCCGGGCCCTTTAGCGTTGTCGCCTTCTTTAGCTCCAAGAGCATCCCGCCGGTGCGGGTACGGCGTATACTCCGCACGTCGGCACCTACACCTGCCAGTTCAAAGTCCCCGCGCATCGCTTTCAAGACCTCTGAGTACTTAAACGCGTCAGTCTTGACGATGAGGGCCTCTCCATGGTTACGCTTGCGGGCCACCTGTCGCTTATTCTTTTCTTTTTGACGTAGGACTACGTCTGTGTTTTCAATACTGGGATACACGTTCGAATTGCGAAA